>VWZI01010664.1:273348-283710 GCA_013396835.1 Psilopogon haemacephalus
AAAAAAAAAGAAAACATTTATTAATGCATGCCAACATTTTGCACAGCCAATATGTTTAATACTAGATTAACTAATATAAGCATATGGAGATGCATTTGTTGCAAAGCTTTAAAGAAAAGAACAAAGAAAAAAAAAAAGTTGGATGTATCTAAAGTTCACATAGAATAGAATTTGCACTTTCTCCTATGAATGAAAGCCTGGTGAAATGGCAACATACTTTAATTATAAGCTACTTGCTAATGTCACAACATTTAAGTTTGGGGGGTTATACTGTAGTACAAACCTCTCGGCATATGCCTTGCCTAATCCAGAAACCTACAGGTAATAAAAAGCCTTATTGAGTTCTGCAGCCTTTGCAGTCTGTTTTGCCCTGAAGACATAGAAACAGTTTGTTTGTTGTAATTGTCGATTCTTTTCTAGTAAATCCAGATACAAGCCAGATATGTAAATATACACATCTAATTATTAAATGCTGCCATTCATTCTACAGTTATGGTAGAGATGCTGCATTTTGTTGTTGCTGGCTTTATACCCAGTGTACTGATGTTCATAAGTCCTTTGGTAGTTGACTAAAATAACTGTAAAGAACACAAGAAACTAATGTTGTGTTGCTTTGATAGGGAATTACAGAAGCACTCATCCATTCCAGATTTAACCAACCAAAAGCTAGACTCAAAGCTACTTAGAAGAGAGTGTCATAGAATCAACCAGGTTGGAAGAGACCTCCAAGGTCATCCTATCATCCAACCTATCATCCAGCCCTAGCCATTCTACTAGACCATGACCAATTATCCAACCCAGGCTTTTCTTCAACACCTTCAGGGACGGTGACTCCACCACCTCCCTGGGCAGCCCATTCCAATGCCAATCACTCTCTCTGAAGAACTTCCTCCTAATATCCAGCCTATACCTCTCCTGGCACAACTTGAGACTGTGTCCCGTTGTTCTGTTGCTGGTTGCCTGTGAGAAGATACCAACTCCACCTGGCTACAACCTCTCTTTAGGTAGTTGCAGAGAGCAAAGAGGTCACCCCTGAGCCAGGCTGCACAACCCCAGCTCCCTCAGCCTCTCTTCACAGGGCTGTGCTTCAGACCCCTCACCAGATTTGCTGCTTTGTTCAGGTTGTCCCTTCATAGCTGTTCTACATCTACTGCATCTACTGCAGATTAATTTCTTGGGTTGGCAAGGAGCCTGTTTTTTTTTTTTTTTCCTTTCACTCTCAAAAGGATTTTGCTTACTTGTTCAGAACAGGTGCTGAACCTTAAGACACCTAAGACAGTCCCCTTTAAGAGTAATAAATATGTCCAACTCATTTTTAACACCAATGGAGAAACTTTTTGACTATTAAGTTCAAGCAGTAATCTGTTATCAATTTCAACATTTTCCGCTAATGGATTTTCCACTGAATCAGTGCAAAAATAAGAGGAGAAGGTAAAAACATTTCCCTTCCCCAAAAATGGGTTTCATTTTTGCAGAGAAAAATATGAGATTTTTTTTTTCCCAGTAGCTCCTAAGTGTTTATCAAATAGCTTATGCAAACACATTTCAGCTTATGGTTTATTTATAAACAGTTCAATTTCATCCTCCACAAAGGTGTGGAATTGGCTACCCAAGCCACGTGTGGGTTATTTATTTATTTACTTACTTATTTATGACTGGGTGAATGAAACTTTTTTTAAAAAGGGGGAGGGGGGGTGGAGGAAAAAATGAATGGAGAGCAGTGAAGAAATAATGCTGCAGTTCAGAATGAATAAATCAGCAGGTCTAAATGTCGTGAAACTGAATTCTCCAGTATCTTCATGAATAGTTAGTCAGGGTACTCATCTTCTTGCCTGTTGACGACCAAAAGCTTGCACATGGTGTGGCTGGGATACACACACACACACACAAATATATGTAGCATACAATCTAGAATGATGTCCCACAGAAATGTCCAGTCCTTCTACTCAGATGTATTGTAATCACACATCCTGTAAGCACACATCAGCACGGCCAAACATAGGTAAGTGCGTGTGCAGCGATAACCTCGCTTCCCAAATCACACTGTACTTGAGATGGAAGGACTTGGAATGCAATGCCCAATCTCAGAAATCAAATGAAGTTTGCCTGTTTTAATGTCTCAGAGATGCAGTCCTCCACCACTAGAAATGATTTTCTGGAGATGACTCCTCACACTCTCAGAAGCCAGTTAGAGCAGGCGGAGGCTACAGGTTCTTTTGCACCTCAAGTCATCAAGTATGATCCCACAGGCACAGAATCATACAGCGGTTTAGGTTGGAAGGGACCTCAAAGATCACCCAGTTCCAACCCTCCACCATAGGCAGGGACACCTCCCACTAGAACAGGTCACGTGAGACTTCATCCAACTTGGGCCTTGAACAGCTCCAGGGAGGTTGTGGATCTCAGAAGCACAGAATGTGATAGAAGATCACAACCTGTGCCAGTGTCTCAATGGGCAATCCGTTCCAGTGTCTCACCACCCTCACTGTAAAGAACTTCTTCCTAACATCCAGTTTAGATCTCCTTTCTGCCAGTTTAAACTCATTACTCCTCATCCTGTCATTAAAAGACCTTGTAAATAGTCCCTCCCCAGCTCTCCTGTAGACTCTCTTCACATAATGGAAGGCTATGACAGAACCATCCAAGAAATGGAGTAACACTTAATGAGGATAGTCAAGAAGGGTTATGGAAATATCACGGCTGCAAGGGGAGGGATTCAGCAGTGATGAGAAAAATAGCCTTTGGATGGTCAAGGTTGTAGGAGTTTGCAATGGAATAAAAAGAAAAGTCATATACTTTTCCTTTCCTGATGAAAGTTGTCCTGGCTGCTAGAGAGCTTTCTTCCAAGTAAATGTAGCAAGAGTGAAATAATGGACATTTTGTCAGCTGTGTAAGATGTCTGCACATGGCCTTTATTTCCATAGAAGTATCATGCAGGTATATGTCACATTTGGTGGTGATTACTTGTTGAAGGTAAAGTTTGATATGTATGGTATCAACAGTTACAAGTCTTTCTAAGCCTCGCTGATGCACGAGGCTTGGTTAGGTGCACAGAGGAAATGTTTGGGTAGTCTGAGATCTGGTTAGCTTTGACAACCACCCAACCAACTGTCTGTAACTCCATTTTTATCTGATCTATCTGGGCACAAGACCAGGTTGAAACTTGAGCTCATTTGTCTGGTAATAAGTTGTTTGTATCCCTCCACCCTTGCTTTCCCAGTCAGAAGATACTTTGCATCTTAAGATGACATAATCTCAATTTTTATAGTCTATTTCTGTAAGATACTTCCGTATGGTTAAAGTTAAAACTCAGAGGGGCTACAGATAGCTGGGTCAGACTTTGTATTAATCCAAAATGTGGGGGCTGGGTTAGGCCACTAGCTCTGTACAACAAAACAATGAACAATGGTTGAGTTCTTTGCTACTAGCTTACCTGACACAAACTATCTCGTTATCCAGCCTCAACTATTTAGGAATTTAGCAGCAGCATACTGTACTATAGCCAGTTTGAACAGATGGATTTAGAACTGGAGAGTCAAATATATCCCTTTTTGGAATTTGTCTGCCTAATTTACTCACGTTACTGTTAGAGAGATACCAAGATAGTTGCTGCTGCTGCTCTGCACTGTATTTATTCGGCTGCGTTGCCACACTGAAATGTGATTCATAGACTCACAGGAATTGCAGATGGAAGAGCCATATTAGATCATTCAGTCCATCTCCCTGCTGATGCAGAATTGCTCACTACAGCTACAGTACATTTTCTAGTGTTTTGTCTGGTCTAGTTGTAAAAGTCCCCTGACATGGGACTTCCAGTGCTTCCCTTGGGAAAATACTCCACAGTTCATCTTTCAAAACTGGTATTGTCAGAGACTAGTGGGTCCGTTGACTTGCTCTCTGTTGGGAATTCCTCCCTTCCCAAACATTAGGTGACCCTGTGCTATCAAAATCACATGGTCCTTGTGGACATATCACACATTTACAGTAATGGACATTTTTTTTTTCCCCTTCCCACTTACAAGACACATTTTGCTTCTTCAAACCTACTAACTTCTACTGCCCTTTTATCCTAATCCCTCTGGTGCACCTCCTAGTCCCTAACATGGTCTAAGCAAAGACATGACACCAAAATACCACCCATCCAATCTGAGCTCCTCTCTGTACCCTTGCACTTCTGAGTACATCAGTTCAAACTTCTCATTCTCAGACTCCTGAGCCACCATCAGTGCCAGCCTTTTCCCTCCTACCACCTACATTGTCCATCTGGAGGATTTTGGTTGCTTGTTTACTGCTACAATAGCCTTTGTTTTATTCCATAATGTAAAAGGAATTTGCAGTTTTCTACCTGTTCAGAATAACTCTGTCCAAAGAGGTGGGAACTGCTGCTAACCAACACCAATAAACAATTCCCAAAACTATCAGCAAACCCAGAAATGAGAAAAAAAACCAAACTCAAACCTAAATTAAAAAGATTTATTTGACTGAACAAAACACTACACCTGAACATCTGAGTATGCTGTAAACATTTAAATAATCAAGGGAAACATTTGGAAATGGAAAAGAAAATACTTAGAAATGGAATTGCTGCCGGCATCTTTTGAAAAAGAATATTTTATTTATCTGACTTCTTCTAACAAGGGGGAAAAAACCCCACAATAGAGTCAAAGTTCAGGCAGGCAGTTCCAGTTAGCTGTACGTGTACGTGTAGTCAAAGTAATGGAGTCAAAGTAATAGAGTCAAAGTTCAGGCAGACAGTTCCAGTTAGCTGTATGTGCATGTGTGGTGGCCATGGAACCATTCTGCCATCCTTCCTGATTATCTGCTTTTACTATGACTCTTGCCAAATTATTTCACTGGAATCAGAAGACTCCCTCCTGAAAAACTTCAGATCTCTCTGCAGTTCAGGAACAAGTAAGCAATGGAGACAAGAGGGTGGAAACTAGGAAGAAAATGAAGATTATTTTGAATTTATGCAATATAAAATGCATGTTTTTTTTCCACCAATACTATTTTTCCAAGGTTTTGAGCCAGAATTGGATACACCAAATGCCAAGTGAAAGGGCAGTCGTGTCAGTAACTCTTGCCCATCTGGAAGCAATAACTACAGTCAATTACAGAGTAAACCCTTATCTGATGAGATTTCCAGCCCAATTCTTTTAGACATGAGAAGTTCAGATAGTTCAGATAAGGTTTGGCAGCTGAATTGGTATTTGTCCCAAGCAAACCTCCAGAGGTTCACCAGTCACTAGTAATAAATGAAAGTCTTTATAAGGTGATGGTTATTTTGTGGTCAACATGAGATAAATTGGTGGTGCCAGCACGGGTCCTAGGAGACATCTGTCTATATCAGAATGCCATCATCAGCTTGCAAAGGCACTGATGATACCTGGAGGTTTTAATGAGCCTTCTTCCAAAGAAGGGTGGCTCTTACTTTCGCCTGGAAGCAGAGTGGGAACCCAACTGTTTTCAAGGGCAGCAGATCTAGCATATTCGTTCAACAGAGCAAAAAAGCTCTTTGAAGGAGGCATCAGTAGAGAAAACAAGCTGCTTGTGATGCAATACACACCGTAAGATCCACATCCATTCCATCTCTTTCCCATTAGCTTGTTTGCTTGCTATGCCAGGTGTTCTCATTAGCCATATGTATAAATATTTGTCTAACTTTTTTCTTTTTTTTTCTGCTGCTATTCTGCTACTGTATTTGTAGAAGGAAGTGGAGCCAATCTCTGTGTGAAAATCAATGTTTTAAGACTTCCTTTGCCTGATGGTAGCTGGGACTTCTTTTTAGAGCCTCTCCTGCAGTTGGCTGCTGTCTCGGAATCACTCTTCCAACTACTAGGAACCAGATCAGGAAAAAAAAAAAAAAAAAAAAAGGATATAGAAAAGGATATAGGTGAGATATTGACCTCCCAGATGTTGTACATTTTACCAATAAGTATTAATGACAAAGACACTAAGGAGTGTAATCTCCCATCAATGAATCAATAGAAATCCCATTAACACTCGATGAGGGGATAAGATAGCCTTCCAGAGTTTCACACTTGCTCTCTGCACAGGACTCCCTCTAAAGGCTGTGGAAGTCCTTTTTGTCTCAGAACCACCACTATATGGTGACTTTTATGAAATGAAGAGGTTTTAAGAGACACGGAGACTCAGTCAGTAGATGAATGCACCTTACAAAGTCCAAATCTGGTTCAATCTAAAATTAAATGCTTAATTGATGTGCATCAGTTCTGACAGACTCTGGAAACTGAGAAGTCCTTAAGCAACAGCCATTCAGGCTGTCAGTGAGACCAGTATAAAACAAGAGACAGTTAAACAGTCAGTTTCAGACTTTCTAGAAATTACAGGCTATCAGCTTTTAGTCAGCTGTCTACCTTCCTCCTCACTTCTCTGCTTTAACTCATCCCTCCAGTTTCAGAAGTGATATCAAACACCCACCCTTGATCTCTTCCCTTGTAGATCTACAATCATCTGCAACGGTGATTTAACTCACAGTACCTGCACTATGCAATTTTTGCTTCCACTGAAGCAAACAAAAAAAAAAAAAAAAAAGAAAAAAAGCTAAACTTCAGGGGATCATAGAAGTAGCTTCAAGACACAGATGTAACCCACTGTGAAGATAGCTAAACAAGTTAAAGAACACACTCAGGGCAAGTGGCTTGAGTTAACCATTAGACTTTCTGGGCAACTTTATCTAGTTCTTGAAATGCTTTTGAAAGCAACAGTGTGGTGGGAATGTGAAGAAAATTGCTTACATATATCTAAATCCCCTGAGCAAAATTTTCATACCAAACAATCCTAATTCAGTCTCATAAATCAGTGGGCGGGGGGGGAGATCAGATTCTGAGTTGTCTTTTTTGGAGGGCTTGTTTTTTTGTTTGTTTTCTTTTCTGCAAGGCATGGTGAGGAGATGTTCAAAGCCTCTGAGAGTAATTTGTACTGAATATTAAATGGGAGGAGCAAGGATGCTTAGCTCCTCTCTGCTCTTCTGAGATTTTTTCCACAAATCTAGAATAAATGCAGGTACTACAGCATCAGTGAACTGAATACAATCTTTTTCCTTAGTCTTCTATTTTCCCTTCCACCTTTGGTCTCTCTGAAATTGTGAGGGGAAAAATAATAAACTCTGTCCTCAATCCCATTCTTTATTCTCTGGTTTTGCAATTAGATGTGGTCTGTGTTACCAGTATCATGGGAAGACAACTGGGCCTCCTGCCTCCTTCCTGGTCACTTCTGAATTGCTTCAGCCTGCAAAGAAAACATTGTGAGACTTTGTTCAGAACAGTAAGAAGCTAAATATTTATCTTCCCTCTTATAATTTATGCAGTTTGGGATTAATATAGAAAGTACCAAGATTTAAAGGTCAAGTGAGTTTCCAAACAGTGCTCCACAATGATATATATCATTGCACTTCTACTATGGGCTGCTTTCTTGAAAATGAAGCACCAGTAGCTATGATGCACCTAAAAAAATCACCTTAGCTGTGCTATGGCTTGATTTTCTTTTATGTGTTTAGAAATTTAATTTACATTTCCTGTAGGGATCATTATCTCTGCTGGAAATTTAAAATCAACATTAGTGTTAAAAAAAAAAAAAAAAATTATACCTACACTTGTGGGTCACCCTCTAATTGTTTGCAGGCACCTGCTGATGTTTTAATTATTCAGTGGACTGTCTATAGCATGAACACAGTGTAGGTGTGGGATTTGCTGGTGTTGGACCAAATCAGTGCAGCCCACATTCCTACTGCCTGTCTGGAGCAGACCAGGGAGTAAAATATCATCTTGTCAAGAATATCTGGGCTTCCTCTCAGCATACAGGTCACAGAGTAGTAAAAACATGTTGTACTTTCTCAGGGAAGACTTTTTGCATTCCTTTCCTCCAAGCTGATGAAGTCACCGTTCTCACATTTCAGGTAATTAGGAACCTCTCCTTAATAAGCTTCAATTGCTTTCATGAGTTAAGTAAACTTGAGTGGGTTTAGAGATGATGCACTTCAGAATATAGTTTAGTAATCTTGGTAGCTGGGCTATGGTTGGACTCGGTGATCTTAAAGGTCTTTTCCCACCTTAATGATTCTGTGATTTATGCCCAAAGGACCTTCCTATTCCCTGGGATTTTGTAAATACCTAAACCATTCCCTTTTACCTTTGCATGGCTGTTATCATAGGCACTTCAGGTGAGGCCAGTGTAAGCTTGCAGACACACTGTACACTGCAAAAGAAGGACGTGTCTCTGGTAACTGCAGTTTTCATTAGAATAGAATAGAATAGAATAGAATAGAATAGAATAGAATAGAATAGAATAGAATAGAATAGAATAGAATAGAATAGAATAGAATAGAATAGAATAGGCCAGGTTGGAAGAGACCTCCAAGCTCATCCAGTCCAACCTAGCACCCAGCCCTAGCAAATGGCACTAAGTGCTCCATCCAGGCTTTTCTCAAACACCTCCAGGGACAGTGACTCCACCACCTCCCTGGGCAGGATTTTAAGTTGGCTGAATTTTAAGTTGGTTGAATATAATGATATGATTCCTTACCATGTCCTTTATACATCTTCTCAGTAGAATCACAGAATCGGTCCAGGTTGGAAGGGACCACAAGGATCATCCAGTTCCAACCCCCCTGACATGCCCAGGGACACCTTACCCTAGGTCAGGCTACCCACAGCCTCAGCCAGCCTGGCTGCAAACACCTCCAGGGAAGTGGCCCCAACCACCCCCACCCCGGGCAACCCATTCCAGGCTCTCACAACTCTCATGATGAAGAACTTCCTCCTCACGTCCACTCTGAATCTTCTCACCTCCAGCTTTGTTTCATTCCCCCTAGTCCTGTCACTACCTGAGAACCTAAAAAGTCCCTCCCCAGCTTTTTTGTAGGCCCCCTTCAGATACTGGAAGGCCACAAGAAGGTCATCTCAGAGCCTCCTCTTCTCCAGACTGAACAGCCCAAACACTTTCAGTCTCATAGCAGAGGTGCTCCAGCCCTCTGATCATCCTTGTGGCTCTTCTCTGGACACACTCCACCATCTCCACATCCCTCTTGTAATAGAGGCTCCAGAACTGGACACAGTACTCCAGGTGGGGTCTCACCAGGGTGGAGTAGAGGGGGAGAATCACCTCCCTGGCCCTGCTGGCCACACTTCTCCTGATGCAGCTCAGGCTCTGGTTGGCTTTCTGGGCTGCAAGTGCACACTGCTGGCTCACGTTGAGCTTCTTGTCCAGCAGCACCCCCAAGTCTCTCTCCATGGGGCTGCTCTCCAGCCCGTACTTAACTGTGCTCCTCTTCTGAAGCTGGAAAAGGTTTTACCCTGAGATCCCATCATGTATCAGAACAGCACACCAGTTTCTACTCAGAAGATGCTTTAAGTACCTTGCAAAAGTCGAATGACCCAGGCTACTAGCGGATATGCTGGGTTCTCCACCTCTTGAAGTCTTCAAATCAAGAGCAGATGCCTTTCTGAAAAGATATAGTTTAGCTGAAAGTGATTTATGAGGCTCACTAGAGTGGGGAATGGGTGAAATACTAAGACTGGAATTACAGAGCAGCTTAGCATAGGTGACCTGATGACCCTTTCTGGCTTTAAAAAACCTAAGAGCTTAGCTGAAGATCCAAGAAGTGAATACAGCTCTTTTTTTTTTTTTTTTTTTTTTTTTTTTTTTTGTTTAGGTTAGTGGGGATGTGTAAGCAGCTGTTTGAAACACAGCACCATTTTTACNTGTGTGTGAACCAGGTTTTGTAAGGTCAGATTTGTAGCACTTTAGAGCTTAAGACCACTTCTTCACCAGTAGAGCAGCTGTGAGTGAGCAATTAAAAAAAGAAAGACACAGGTACGAGCTAAATAAAGGTATGGCATCTTTTTTTTTTTTCTTAAATGCCACATCCTTTGGAAGAAAGAGGAGTGGGATACTATAGGTAATGTGGCCAGAAGAAGGGAAGGGACAGGGAGCAGCAGAAATATCACCAAGATCTTCTGGTTTGCAGATAAGAGGGGAATGAAAGACTTCCTGCACAAAAAGGCCTTTGGAGGCCAGGGGTAGGGGCGTGGGGGGATGGTGCTGAGGCCGGTAGGGAAATGCCCAACACTGTTATTTAGAAAAACCCTTGGAAACGAACAGCTCCCTCCCGGCACCAAAGGCAAGCGAGGCGAGGCGGCGAGCGGGGAGCGGGAGAGAGGTGATACTGCCGACCCCGCTGCGGCCCATCGAGCCCGGCGGGTTTAACGAGCCCGGCAGTCACAATCAAAAAAACACCCTCGGCCTTCAGATGAATGAGCTGTTTGTTTTTCTTCCCGATGGCTTGATAAGAGGCCTCAGGATGTGTTCAATTTATTATTTTTCTTTCTTTTTTTTCTTTTT
>VWZI01010664.1:283729-297966 GCA_013396835.1 Psilopogon haemacephalus
TTTTTTTTTTTTTTTTTTTTTTTAACGTAACGAAACAATAGGCTAAGAGAGAAAAGCCCCAGCCCAGTCCCCGAAGGTCTCTCTGTCCCCGGTGCCGCTCCATTTCCTGCCCGTTTGAAGCCGACATCCCCCTTTTGTTTTCCTCCAGCCCGGCCCGCGCGTGTCTGCGCGGCGGCCACCCAACAGATAGCTTTTGGCCCCCGCTCACCTCCTCGCCCCCGCCCTGCCCTCCCGCCACCCGCTCGCTCATGGCCCACGGCTTCCTGAGGCCCGGCGACTGCTGCCGACCCGCCGCCGGCCTCGCAGGAAGCCATGGANCGATGCTGCTGGAAACTCAATGCACGGCGGCTCCCACACGCACGCCCGGGGAAGTGCTGAGTGCTGGAGATAAGCCCTGCCGCTGCTGCCGGCTGCCACCCGCCTCTGACGCCAACTAAAGACAAGGAGCCTAGGAGGCACCCGCTTCTCTTTCGGCACCCTCTTCTCTTTCAAGGCCTTTCAGGTTCTTCAGGTTCTTTCAGGACCTTTCAGGTTCTTGCAGATCCTTTCAGGTTTTGCAGGTTCTTTCAGGTCCTTTTAGGTTGTCTCAGATCCTTTCAGGTTCTTTGAGGTCCTTTCAGATGCTTTCAGGTCCTTTCAGGTTGTCTCAGATCCCTTCAGATGCTATCAGGTCCTTTCAGGTTGTCTCAGATCCCTTCAGATGCTATCAGGTCCTTTCAGGTCATACCAGCTCCTTTCAAGTTCTATCAGGAACCTTTCAAGTTCTACCAGGACCTTTCAGGGCCTTTCAGGTACTTTCGGGTCCTTTCAGATGCTTTCATAAATTCTCAGGAGCTTCCAGGTGCATTTATGCTGTTTCAGGTCCATTCAGGAGCTTTCGTGCCCTTTCAGGTCCATTCAGAGGCTTTCAGGAGCTTTGATGCCCTTTCAGGATCTTTCATGTCCTTTCAGGATCTTTCATGTCCTTTCAGGGCTCAGGGCAGTCCTCATTGTAGTCTACAACTACCTGAAGAGAGGTTGTAGCCAGGTGGGGTTGGTTTCTTCTCCCAGGCAACCAGCAACAGAACAAGGGGACACAGTCTCAAGTTGTGCCAGGAGAGGTATAGGCTGGATATCAGGAGGAAGTTCTTCAGAGAGAGAGTGATTGGCATTGGAATGGGCTGCCCAGGGAGGTAGTGGAGTCACCATCCTTGGAGGTGTTTAAGAGCAAATTGGATGAGGCACTTGGTGCCATGGTTTAGTTAATTAGGAGGGTTAGGTGATAGGTTGGACTCGATGATCTCAGAGTTCATTTCCAAACCGGTTAACTCTGTGATTCTGTGACCTCTTCTACCTGGAAGGGGACACTTAGTGTCTCCAGTCCTAGTTTATGAGGGCAAGGACCACACATCTCACTGAATCAAGTGAGTGTGCTGAGAACCCCCAGCCTCTGGGGAGATGCATGGAGGAAGGAAGGATTCTCAAAGGCATCCTTATTAGGCTCTGGATCACACTGCCCAGAGAGGTGGTGGAGTCACTCTCCCTGGAGGTCTTTAAGAAAAGATTGCATATGGCACCTGGTGGCATGGTTCAGCTGATGTCATGGTAATAAGTCATAGGCTGGACATGATCTTGGAGATATTTTGTGATTCTGTGAAAGCTGGGCTCAGGTATTGACATTTCCCCACCCTTTCCCAGCCCGTCAGCTCATGCTGAAATTGGAGTGTAATTGGTTGCTTCCAAACATGTATGGAATCCAGGGGCTCTAGGGGTTTGCTCACTGTCTCTGGCCAGGCAGTGGTATAGTAGGAGGCGGCCTCAAAAGAAGGGTGTCACTGGTCACAAAAAGCCAGGACTGAAATTCAAAAAGCAACTGCTGACTTCTTTGAAAGTCCATACGTGCCCTGTCTGTGCTCAGAAGGAGTTAAGTAACACTGGGGAGGGGGTTGGGAAACACCTTTCCTTCTGACTGGAGCTGCCCAGAAACAAGGCTGATGGCATGTGCAGGTCCCAGCAACCCCCAGGTGCTGGATCTCTGTCTGTGGGAGAGACGGGGAGATGATATCTTCAGGGACTTTCCTGGGTGACCACAGATATTTGCAGCCGTGCTCTAACTGTGTAGTTTGCAGGACAAGAATGCGATTTGTAAATCTGTTCCCTACTAGCCCTGCTTCAGATTTTAGCCTAAAACTGTGAAAAATGAAAAATTTAAAAATTAAAAATAGAGAAAGTGAATCTTTAAAACTGCTTGTCAAGGTTCTCAATTTCCAATCTTCCATTTGGTGTCTCCTCTTTGTAATTCCCTTCATCGAGATGACTTGCATGGAGGCTGGAGTGCTCATCCCTAAGGCAATGCAGGAGTTAAAACTATATTCATATAGGCAAATTTGAACACTAAAATAAAATTGTCTTCCTGAGGTCATCGTCTCTGTAGACCAAAGAGATGGAGGAAGTGCAGAAATGTGATGCTGATTAAGATACCACATGCTGGGCAGGTATCAGTTTAAACACTTTAGACTGTTACCTGCTCAGCAGGGGAGACCTGAATCCACATTTGATGATTAGGCCATATTTATGTCTCGGCTCAGCAAGCCTCTATACATTGGGTCCGATGAGCAGAGCATATAAAACTCACACCGGAGTCTCCATATTAATCAGAGGGGTGAAAAAAGTTTCACAGCTAGGTCAGATTTCTAAATACATAGGTGCCCAGGGCCTATTTACCCTGGGCTGCACTATGGATAAATGACAATCCACCCACTCTGCCCCTGCCACACACATCAAGCAGCAGGCTGAGTCTCATCCAGTTAATACACACAGCACAGGCAGCAAAACTGGTAATGTGCTGCCTGAAAAGAAGGAACCTTCTACTATGTGGAAAACTGTGCCTTGATGCATGCATGCACACATATATTTATAAATACTAAATATATATATATATATATATATATATATATATAGGTCTTTGCAGATATGTTTTGGAGCTTCCCATTAAAAGCTACAGCTATGCCACGTCGTAGAGTATTTGAAGGTCTCCCATTCTGATTAGCATTCTTGATGGGTTCTTTCAGCATGGTTTACTCAGGAAGCAAGGCTTATGCAATCACAGTCTGTGTATGTGTGTCTGCGTCTGTCACCATTAGACATCAGATAATTTACACAGGAGAGAGGAATTATGAATGTCCCTAGCTAGGAAAAGCTTCCTGGAGAAGCAGCTTCTGCAAGCATTTTTTAGCTTAAAAACCCAATTGCAAGGCAATCCTCATTAGACTTTGATAAAAACCTATAGTTGTGGAGCAGCTTGCTCAATATCTAAAAGATACCACCGAAGAAGGAAAACTTTACTCATATTTAATATTAGTATGCTACTTTATATTTCCGTTTCAGAATACGGATAGTTTTAAGGGTTGTGTTTTTCAAGTCTACAGAGTTCTCATAGCGACACACAAATAGGTTTGAAGCTCTGAGCAGAGCTCAGCTTTCAGGATTTTACATTCCCACGTGATACAAGGGTTAATATTACTATTTGGAGCTTAAAACTCCCCTCCAAAAATTCATGAATGAGGCACAAGAGAGGTCTTCATCCTGTATGCTCTGCTAAATAGGATAAGGTCTGAGTAGCACAACTTTTGCTGATGGTCCTGGGTGTTCCTTCAGCTCTAACCCAAGAAAATTAAACCCTGTAAAATCCAAATATGGACATGATTTAATATGACATGAAATATGATAGTAACAATTATTTTTCCTTGTATTTTGTTGTTTTGGGAAATTATTTTCTTTCTACACACACAGAGATATATATATGTATTCACAGAGCCTTGGCTCTGAGGCTTATTCAAAGAATGAAGAGCTCAGCATTAAAAAGAAATCCAACTCAGGACAGCTGTGATTGCACCTGGAGAAGTCCTGGGTCCTGTCAAAATCTATCTCTTGACTTGCAGAGCTCCTCGAGTGCTCCATTGGATTGTCTGTACCTAGCTACGTAATATTCCATCGCCTCGTCTCATTGATACAGGAGCATAATTTACTGGGATTATTTTGGGGGGCAAATAATCCAGGGACATGGAGAAGTCAAGAGGGAAAAGGAGTAAGGGAATTGCTGCTATTTCTAAAAGAAAATCACCAGTTGCCATGACAATAAAAATGTGAAATATTCAAAGAGGTCAACATTAAAATAGAATCATAGAATCGTAGAATGGTTTAGGTTGGAAAGGACCTCAAAGATCATCCAGTTCCAACCCCCTGTGCCATAGGCAGGGACACCTCCCACTAGAACAGGTCACTCAAGGCCTCATCCAACCTGGTCTTGAACACCTCCAGGGAGGGAGCAGCCACAACCTTCCTGGGCAACCTGTGCCGGTGTTTCACCACCCTTATTTTTGTAAAGAACTTCTTCCCAACATCCTGTTTAAATCTCCCCTCTGCCAGTTTAAACCCATAACTCCTCATCTTGTCATTACAAGACCTTGTAAATAGTCCCTCCCCAACCTTCCTGTAGGCCCCCTTCAGATACTGGAAGGCTACTATAAGGTCTCCTTGAAGCCTTCTCCAGACTGCAGAGCCCCAACTCTTGTAGCCTGTCTTCATAGCAAAGGTGCTGCAGCCCTCTGAGCATTTTTGTCCTCTCCTCTGTGCTGGCTCCAACAGTCCCGTGTCCTTCTTGTGCTGGGGGCTCCAGAACTGCACACAGTACTCCGGGTGGGGTCTGACTAGAGCAGAATAAAAGGGGAGAATCACCTCCCTTGCCCTGCTGGCCACACTGCTCTTGCTGCAGCCCAGTACACGGTTGCTGTCTGTGCTGCATATGCACACTGCGTGTGAATTACTCTTCTCAAAGAAAGTGCTGTACACACACACCTCATGGATTTTAGTTCTTGAGACTCAAGACCATCTATTAGAGTATCCCTCACTCTTTATTAAGCCTTCAAACTGACCTCTGCTATGAAGCCTATTGCTGAAATAATCTTGGTGCTTTCTAGTCTTTCCTAAAAAAAGATTAAAAAAAAAAAAATAGCCTTTCTTTATATCTGTGACTAAATGGGAATGAATGGGCCTGAAGAGATGGAGAATTCCCAGCTGGGAAAAGATGAGAGCACTTGCTTCTAAACTATTGGCAAACAGAGGTGTTTTGGGAAGGACAGACTCACAATGAGCACTTTTCCAGTTCTCTGGAGAGGGAGAGCTGTTTCAGTTTTTTTTTGTTTGTTTGGTTTGGTTTTAGCCTTCCTGTGGCATATTTCCAGTCGTGATATAGCCACCTTGGCACCTCTTTTTGCCCTCATCGAATGCTGTCATAAAGAAGACTGTCCTTACCAGAAGTTTATTTTGCTATCAACATGATAAAATTCTCCAGAGGCTCCATCCACAAAATTTCAGGTTTGCTAAAAAATTCCAACACCCTCAAGGTATAAAACCCCTTTTATTTTTAATTTTTTTTTTTAACCCCACCTTGTGGTGGGGGTTAATTTTTTTTAACCCCACCATTTCTCCAAAATGAGAGAAAAGGATTGCTATCAAAAAATGATTTGAAAAATCTCCCTATCCTCCTACCAAGATGGGATTGATCTGTTTTCCTCAGGGACTGGAGACTGGCAGGAGAACCTGCCATCTGACCGTGACATATGCCAAGTGTTTCAGACTTATTCTTGCAACCATGTCCTTGTGCTGTAATTTACTTTCCATCAAACGGGGATGCATCCGGATGGATCAGGGAGGAATAAACCTTGAAGTGTGCACAGCCT
This sequence comes from Psilopogon haemacephalus, assembly GCA_013396835.1. NCBI lineage: Eukaryota > Metazoa > Chordata > Aves > Piciformes > Megalaimidae > Psilopogon > Psilopogon haemacephalus. Next base: position 289,450 of record VWZI01010664.1, read on the forward strand.
CTTTTGTTCTGAACTAATTAGGTTGTTACTCATGCATGCTACGTTGAAGGTGTCCAAGGAGTCTCTACTAAGAAGTCACCAAGAAGTCTCCACTAGTTCAAGCCAAAAGCAATGTTAATGTTTTTGTCTTCAGGGCCATCTAAGACAGGGAACTTCAAAAATTCACAGAACTGATAAACAGCAAAGCAGTATGTGGGGGGAGAAGGGAGGAGAAGGGTCAGCAGAGGGACTTTGCAGCCTCCCTGATGTCTGGGTCTTGCCCGGTGTGGTGTGGGTGGAGAGGGGAAGGGGCAATGTTTTCTCAGAAGTTCTCTATTTACTGAAATAGATTGAAGAGGTTGAGCACTTAAAATTAGATTACCTTTATCAACTGTTCTTTCGCTGTGCTTGCCAAGGAAACGTCAGCAGTGAACACCCTACCCATACCATATTTTGAAGAGGACAGATTCTGCTCTAAATCCTGATGGCATTAATTTGGATGGAATCCCTTCATTCAGATCGTTAGGAAGTGGTGTACATATCTTGTCATTAACACAGGCAAAAAAACCCAATTAAATAAATACACAATGACTTTGGTGTTTCAGCCTTTCTTTTTTTTACTCCTAGTCATGTAAAAGGCTGGTTCCTCCCCATTCATTCTGCACAGCATACAGGCACACCTAAAATGTCCTGAGAGAATCAGCCTCCTCATGGAGAAGGACTGATCTATGACTTCACTAGGCTATGGAACAAGCCATAAAGGAAGAGATTTTATTAGGAAAGTAACTATTTACCCTCAGAAATCTTTGAACCATACATTTAAATTCTCGAATTTGGGACAAAATAGTATTTGCACAACAGACTCAGCTCTCCTTATCTCCGTAGCCTTAAGTATTCTTAGTGTTGCCAGCTGTACAGTGTATCTCATTGCTGTAGACGGTGCTCTGAAGTGTGCCAAGTAATAAGCTATAAAGAGAGAAGCAGGACTCAAGCAACATAAGGATGCAAAGCAATATTTTCCCTTGACACCCAAGGTCATGGCATAAAGAAACGTGGAACAAGGGAGCGTCAATTTTCATTGAAGATGCAGGGTACAGTGCGGCTGTACCAAGCTAACAAATAAATTAACGTGATGGCAAACTTAAGGGTGTCCTCTTCAAATGTGTTTGGAGGTGTGTGAGCCTGTGTGCGGGGGGCTGCTGCTGCATTGCTCTGTATATTTTCCTGGCTAGCAGAAAGAGGCATCAAGGACTTAAAAAGAAACACTTTTTAAAGATCATCTACTCTGTGTATACTATAAATACTGACACGGAGTTTTGCAGGGAGCTGTGGGTTAAAGAGCTGAGAGGAATAAGTATAGTTTGCTGCCCAATGAATTACTCATCAATACAATCTTACCTCATTACCAATTCCTAACCTAAACATATCTCCAAGATGACTCTTCAGGATTGATTCTGTTTGTTCCTCTTATAAATCTGTTGCATTCTTCCATCCTCTAACCTCCGCGATAAGAACTGTATATTTACAGGAGAACAGAGGAAGCCTTGTTTATCTGTTTTGCTTTTGCAACGGTATTACACGGTGTAAGTGAGGAATGAATGCAGAGGAGTTGGGTTTCTGATTGCTCTCTGCCCGATTTGGAGTCTTGTGAAGTCGACGGAAAATCCTCCGTTGACATAGATGGGCTCTGTTTCAGCCTTTATTGAACATTATCAAGCCAGCAAGAAGGATTCATAGCATTCGCCATATGGCTCTCGCTCACTTTGATTCTTTACCTAACATCTCTGAAATGCAGACTGTAAGGGAGCATTCCTTTATAGTTGGGAGAGCACACGGTGCTTAATTTTAATGGAAAACTCTTTTTTAAACACAGACGGATCCTGCTGTGTTTGACAAATATGTTCCAGAAAGAAGCTCAATCTAGATGTTATGTGTAACTTTATCTTATTCCCTTTTGAGCACTACTGTTCTTGCAAAGTGATCTCTCAACTGCCCAAAGTCATTACACTTTTTCCCTTTCACATTGTACCTCTGTAAATGTCAGGCATAACTACATTTTTATTTGCAGAGATACCGCTGCTATGAATGAGTAAAAATTTCCTGCTCCCCCACCTCCTTCTCTTTACCCTGTGCGCTTTCTACTAATATGATTTGTTGAACAAATTGTTCCATTAATCTGGGACTGTTTGACAGAGTGAGAAAATAAGTGCCAAAGTGAGAAGATTCACAAGAATCGGAAATCTCAGTCCCTCTTTCTCAAGGTAAATAGTTATTATATCAGGGTGTCAGACTGGTGAAATGGATGTACTTTCATTCTCAGTTTGTAAATGTCACTTTTCCTCAGCCCATCAGGGTGACAAATGAGGTGTGGGTTACAGTAAGAGTTCATTCCTTGACAAAGTTCTTGCTGGCTTATTTCAACAAGAAGGTAACCTCCCCTTTCTGCATCCCCCCTCCTAGCCAAAGGCAGGGGGAGGGGTACACAGCTTGAGTCGCAGGGAAACAAGAAACAAGGCAACTTGGGCTTGAATAATGCCCAAATCACTTCCATTTGCTGCTAAAACCTGGCAGAGGTTTCTTCAAACAGCAAGTCCTGATGCACTTTGTTTGCCTTTCTCCTCCTTTCTTGCTTGTTGTTTTTAGCAAAGACCCCTATGACAGACTTTTACTGGTGTCTGTGTCAATATTTATTGAACAAGTGGTCAAGAGAGGCCACTTTTTAAGCCCTGCGCTATCTGGTTGTTAATTACCACACCGCAATGTGTTAATGAAGAAGAACAGCCTCTTCTTTTGACAGGTGATTGATAAGAGATCAGGAGACCCAGTGCCTGACAAAGAACATGAAATGGCTTCTTTTGATTGCCTTGCAGATCACTGCATTTGGGCAGTCATAGGGCTAGCCACATAGCTCACCCTGAAATGCAGTCCCAGGGTGCAGACTGCAGTAAGAAATGACCAAAGGATGATCTGAGCAATTTGAGCATAGAGCCTTCTTTGATTTCTGAGTCTCTGATAATCTTGTGGTCTCTCAGGGAAAATAAGATTTACAGTGGCTCATGAAATGTCTTCAGCGATGCTGAAACATCACCTTCATAGACTTCTGTTGTTTGGGTTTTTTTTTTTTTGGTTAATGGTCTAGTAACCATGAAAGAAAGCTGCTCCTGCCTGAATTCACCATAGTAGTTATTTCTTTGGTGGATTTGACTCTTCTTTCAGCTTGTAGTAGCTCTTCACGTTTGCAACTATTTGGTAATTTGGATTCTTACCTTGAGAATGGTTTGTGAGGTGACTGGTGCTCATGAACAAGTGGTAGGAATCAAACAGATGTGATTTTTTTGCTAGAAATCTAGAGAAAAACAAGATCTCACAATCAGGTACAAAAGTGGAGCATTTGAAGATCTTCAGGCAGGTTCTAGAAGCTGTGAAGCAATGTGAATGGCAAACCCAGTGGCCATTTAGCGGAGCCCACCTGTATTTTCTTAGAAGCTCATCATAGGCAGTGTGTTTCCACATAGCATGCTGCTTTTGGAGAGTCAGCATTTTCTGATGAAAATGCATTTCTCTGCAAAAAGTTTGCCCCGTTGGTGTATAACCTGGTGCATGTCACAACAATTTTAAAAAGTTAAGGGGACCTTCTGATTCACGCACAGCCCAGACAGCCAACCATGTGCTGGGCCGCAGCAAGAGCAGTGTGGCTAGCAGGGCAAGGGAGGGGATTATGCCCTGTGGTGGTTTTGTTCTCTCCTCTGGTCTCCTCAGACCCCATCTGGTGTACTATGTACAGTTCTGTAGCCCCCAATACAAGAGGGGCATGGAACTGTTGGAGCGAGTCCAGAGTAGGGCACAAAGATGCACAGAGGGCTGCAGCAGCTCTGCTGTGAGGACAGGCTACAAGAGCTGGGGCTCTGCAGCCTGGAGAAGGCTTTGAGGAGATCTTATAGTAGCCTTCCAATATCTGAAGGGGGCCTACAGGAGAACTGGGGAAGGACTATTTACAAGGTCTTCTAATGACAGGATGTGGGGTTTAAACTGGCAGAGGGAAGATTTAAACAGGATATTAGGAGGAGTTCTTTACAGTGAGGGTGGTGAGACACTGGCACAGGTTGCACAGGGAGGTTGTGGCTGCTCCTTCCCTGGAGGTGTTCAAGGCTAGGCTGGATGAAGCCTTGAGTGACCTGTTCTAGTGGGAGGTGTTCCTTCCTATGGTGGGGTTTTGGAACTGGATGAACTTTGAGGTCCCTTCAAACTTAAACCATTCTATGATTCTATGATCTGAATATACTGCTGAAGAGGAAGGCTTCCAAATGACTGTCTGTGTCCTCTGTGTGTGTGTTTGTGTGAACCCATCAGACTGAGATATTAATTAAATGCATGTTGCATGTTTCTTTTCCACACTGATAGAATGGCAGGCTCTGAGCTAGCTCGACAATGACAATGCTGATGATTCAGAAATGGAAATTTGCTTTTCATTATTAAGAAAACCACTGTTTTCCAACACTGGCTTGAAAGCAGCTATTTCTACCAACATGCCTGTCATTAAGTTCCCATGCTAGAGAATATTTGTGAGAAATTATCATTTTAAAGGAGACTACACATAATCAAAGCAAATCTGTCTAATTTTCTCTCCATCCTCACATTTCAGATGTATTTATCTCTATGGAATCCAGGCAGCAGATAACACTGAATTTCCTGTGGCATCATACAGATTTCAGACAGGTCACAGTCTCATAAGGGTGTGATTTTGCTTTACCTAAGAGCTCAGGGACCAAAGGGCCTTGCTGAAAGAGAAATTTCCAAAAAGCAATAGTGCAGCAAGACCAAATAATTTCATACTGCAATTTTAAAAAACTAGTGGGAGGTGTCCCTGCTTATGGTGGGAGGGTTGGAACTAGATGATCTTTGTGGTCCCTTCCAACTTAAACCATTCTATGATTCTATTCTATGAAAATGTGATTCCCTTTTCCCATCAAGCTCTCTCCTCCATGTAAATTGTTCTTGAAACACCTATTTTTCTCCAGTACTGGCTAAAATAAGCAGAACAGCTCCAGTCAACAATATTCTACCCACTTTGCCAGAGCCTTCGTAATTTATATCTAACCTGGATAGGAAAAGCCCTTATAAATTTCAACAAATGTCTCATTAATTAACACCCCATCTCCCTAAGCCACAGAGCAGCTGGTGAAAAGAATTGTGTAGGTTGATTCTGTAGACATAAACTAGGTCAACAAGAGGGATCCATACTCACTATTGCAAGCTGATATTTCTCTGGAGAGTATTAATAGTTTCTGGGGTCTTTCAGCTTAAGACTTGAAACTATTCAAAGTCAACTGTCTAAAGCTGCTCAGCCTATTAATTGAAATATAAAATGTGTTAAAAAAACAAACAAACAAAGTCATCAACCCCCAGCCCATTACAGGGCTTCTGTGCCGTGCATTGCAATGGGCCAAATCCAAAAAAATCCTTTCTCAGGCCTCTAAGCAAGACAATCAGAGACTTAGTGTTGATTTAAAAGAAGTTTATATTCTGACCTCCTTCTGCTGAGCTCTTGATCATGCAAACTCTTTACTGATTGCACTATATATTCATGGGGAGTCTGAAGTCCTTAGTCAGGCAAACTCTTTCATATTGCCTGCATGATAAATTATCTGCACAGCGTTTTTCTCTGTTCATTGCTAAATACTCTTTAGCCTATTCAACATGCTAATTTTAGGTTTGGATTTTTTGTTGGGCTTTTTTTTTTTTTGCTGTAACTGTGCAAAATTCTAATAAAATTAAATTAAAAACACAAGGTGGGACTGTGAGGAACGAATATTGCAGGTCTATCAAATGCAAGGGCTGAATACAAGGTGGGGTAATGAGAAGGAGAAAAAGTGTGCCTGGGAAGCATTTGCCTTGCATGTGCAAACCTTGTATGAAGTCATCTGAAGAGGTGGGCAGGCATTTTTCACCTCTTCCTGGAGTTTTAGTATATCCCACATCATGATCAGCTATGGGGAAGGAGAGGAGGAAGCCTGAACAGTGGCTAGCAGTGAAAGATTAGTTATACAGAATTCAAGCCAGATCTGATATCAGGAGGAAGGAGTCTGTGGGCAGGCAGGGAGAGGAAGACTTCCATGCTGGAAGAATCCAGGATCGCAGGATCAGAGGATGTCAGGGGTTGGCAGGGACCCAAAGAAATCATCCAGTCCAACCCCCTGCCAGAGCAGGACCAGACAATCTAGCTCAGGGCACACAGGAACACATCCAGGCAGCCCTTGAAAGTCTCCAGAGAAGGAGACTCCACAACCTCTCTGGGTAGCGTGCCCCAGTGCTCTGGGATCCTTCCAATCAAGAAGTTCCCCCTTGTGTTGAGGTGAAACCTCCTGTGCTGCAGCTTACCTCCATTGGTCATTGTCCAAAAGGTGCAAGACTAAAATAAATGAGAGAGCAAGGGTAGGCATTTATCAGTAAAGAGGGAGAGCAAGTAGGGGGTACAGCAGGATCTGAAAACAGAAAAGCAGTCAGGAGCAAAGCCATAAAGCTTCTCAGAGGAGATAATCCTGCCTGGTGAAGTCAATGGGAGTTTTGCCATTGACTTCAACAGGGTCAGGATTTCACCCGGGGAGTGTTAATGTGATGTGGAAAGAGATAGGAAGACAGTGGAGATAACTCAGAGAGAGAGAGCAACATGGTCATAGCATAGAACATTAGCATATTAATGGCTATGGCTGTTTTATTTTACAGCTCTGTATGAAGCATAGAGACTATAGGAACTTCAAGAATACTAATATGTCCCTCATTATTAACTAATGCAACGGCAGGAACCCTCAAAACAGAGATTTCCCTCCTGCCCCTGTGTTCACCTGCAGTATCTCATGAGGGATGTTGGTTCAGTTGAATATTGGTATTAAAAAAACAAAACAAAAAAAAAAATTAACAAAATCAGAACAAATATCATCATGTCCAGTAAACCTAATGCATTGATCGAATCCAAGCTGGCCACAAAATGTAATTGCAGGTCCATAATTATTTGAGGTTAGGAAAAGTTGCATTATATTTTCTGAGTTAAGCTAAATAGATCAAGATTATCTATCTCTTGAAAAAGAACAACTTAAGTGGAGGAAGAGCAGGTCAGGCACAGGTCTCTAATGTTCTGCCTGGTCTGGAATGGCAAGCAGAGTTCACTGTCTGTAGTAATCTCAGTTTTTATAAGTCATCAAAAGGGCTATATCCAAAACAAACAGGACTTCACTCCTCGTAGCACAAAATCAACTTGCCAAAATTCCATTGTTACAGCTCTAGGGTCACTTGCTTGATTTCAGGAACGATCTGTGGAAAATTTAATGGAAGTAAAGCACACTGAGAGCTATTCGATGCACAGAGATCTCTTGTTCAGGGAAATTCAAAGCTGCAGGTCACTGATAAACAGCAGAATATTTCCTCTAGAATACCCTTATACTGTTCCTGAGATGTCTGCTCTTAGCTGAAATCAGAGAGCGCACTGAATTTTGTGGCCAGGTGGTCCAACAGAGAATCATATAATCATGGAATGGTTTGGGTTGGAAGGGACCTCAAAGATCATCCAGTTCCAACCACCCTGTGCCATAGGCAGGGACACCTCCCACTAGAACAGGTCACTCAAAGCCTCATCCAACCTGGCCTTGAACACCTCCAGGGAGGGAGCAGCCACAACCTCCCTGGGCAACCTATGCCAGTGTCTCACCACCCTCATTGCAAAGAACTTCCTCCTAACATCCTGTTTTCAATCTGCCCTCTTCCAGTTTAAACCCATTCCTCCTCACCCTGTCATTACAAGACCTCATGAATAGTCCCTCCCCAGCTTTCATGTGGGCCCCTTTCAGACATTGGAAGGCTGCTATAAGGTCTTCTTGAAGCCTTCTCTTCTCCAGGCTGCAGACCCCAGACTCTCTCAGCCTATCCTCTGCTGCAGCCCTCTGAGCATTTTTGTGGCCTCCTCTGGACTTGCTCCAACTGTTCCATGTCCTTGTTGTGCTGGGGGCTCCAGAACTGTACTCCAGGTGGGGTGTGAGGAGAGCAGAGCAAAGGGGCAGAATCCCCTCCCTTGCCCTGCTGCCCACAGCTGCTCTTCCTGCAGCCCAGCTCACAGTTGCTGTCTGGGCTGCACTCACACTGCAGCCTCATCTTGAGCTTTGCATCAGCCCAGACACCCAGGTCCTGTTCCTCAGGGCTGCTCTCAGCCATTGCCCACCCAGCCTGGAGTTATGCTTGGGATTGCTCTGACCCAGGTGCAGAACCTTACACTTGGCCCTGTAGTATTTCATGAGGTTGGCCTGGGCACACTCCTGCAGCCTGTGCAGGTCCCTCTGGATGGATCCCTGCCCTCTAGCAAGTCAACTGTGCCACACAGCTTGGTGTCATCTGTAAACTTGCTGAGGCTGCACTCGATTCTCCTGCTGTTAAACAGCACTGGGCGCAGCACTGACCCCTGAGGGACTGCACCTTCTATGCTATAGCAGTAGAGACTCATTAATTTAAATAAAGCTTTTTTTTTTTTTTTTTTTTTTTTTTTTCCCCAGA
>VWZI01010664.1:297988-312845 GCA_013396835.1 Psilopogon haemacephalus
TTTCCCCCCCCATTAAAAATTCTACGTGGAAAATGCTGTAATTCCTTTATTTATTTTTTTCAAGCTTTTTTTCCAAGCATCCTGGCTGATCCAGGTAAGAGGTAACAGTTGTGTTTGTCAGAACAGTTCCAGTGGGCAGCACTGCAAAGTTTGGCTGTGCCACTGCAGGAGAGGAACCTGCCAAGAAATCGACAGGTTTGTTGGCTGGGTTTTTTGCCTTCTACTGGAAATTCACTTAGGAGCTAATCCAAAGCCAACTAAGTCAATGAAAAACTCCCATTAAGTTTAATGGGTTTGGGATCAGGCCCTTAAATCATACGGAGGCAGCTAAATCTGCCAGTTCTTTAAAGATGCATAAATTCACCTGCTATTCCCCAAAGCACAACTGCATCTCTCCAGCACCTGCCCGACAGAACTATCGAATGTAATAAGAAAACCTCCCGGAATCACAAGTAAGCTGTGAACACCAGACTGCCACCAATCTCTTCTGATGCTCAGGCTGAGTACCTGGGACTACTAAAAAAACTGCAATCAGGGATGGTGCTGAGCTGTGAAATGCAAGTATTCCATCTGTTGAAGCCGAGCAGCCCGCAAAACATTAGCCAACTGCTAAGCTGCTGCTTTCCTACAGACTGAGTCATCCTCATCACACATTCCGCTGGGTTTTAAATGATTGACAGAGGAGGGGGGGGAAAAAAAATAATAATAATAAATAAATAAAACCCTAGGAGAAGCAGCTATTTCTTTACATTTAGCTGGTTTGTCAGGGCATTTGAAAACGTCTGGATTAAGGTGAAAATGCTTGAGGATTAAGCGAGGAGGGAAGGGGAAAGGGAATGAAAAAAAGGCAGCATTTTAGTGCTGTGAATTTAGAAGCCAGGCAGACACGCTCAGGAGAGCTAGCAAGACCTTTACCAATAGGCTGGATCTAATCAACAATATCATTTAGAGTTTTCCCACTTTATGGAGGATAAAAAAAAAAAAAAAAAAAAAGGATAAAATAATGTTTGAAGGTTTCCCTCTGCCAGTGCTGTAATCTCATCGAGGCCTTCATATACTCAGCATGTGTTTTGCAAAATGAGATTTTGCACGAATCGGGGTCACCCCTCCTGGCAGCCGGGCAAGAGGTATTAAAAGATATCCATCGTTGCAAAGAGCGTCCTGAAATGATGGAAATGGAAATAAATATAAACCTCCAGAAGTTTTGAGAAACTTAGCAGGGGCTCGATGGCACCATGAGAGTTGTGAATAATAAGCTCCACCAGTACAGGCTGGGAGGTGATCTGCTGGAGAGCGGTCCTGTGGAGAGGGAGCTGGGAGTGCTGGTGGAGAACAAGTTAACCATGGCACAGCAATGTGCCCTGCTGGCCAAGAACACCAATAGGATCCTGGGGTGTATTAAGAAGAATGTGTCCACCAGATCAAGGGAGGTTCTCCTCCCCCTATCCTCTGCCCTGGTGAGACTTTATCTTGAATACTGCATTCAGTTTTGGGCTCCCCAGTTTAAGAGGGACAGGGATCAGCTGGAGAAGGTCCATCAGAGGGCTGTGAGGATGATGAAGCAACTGGAGGGCATGCCTTGTGAGGAGAGGCTGAGGGACATGGGACTTTTTAGTCTGGAAAAGAGAAGACTGAGATGGGATTTAATCAATGTTTATAAATATCTGAGTGCTGGTCAGGAGTGGGAGGACAGGCTCTGCTCTCTTGCTCTCTGTGATAGGACAAGGAGCAATGGATGCACCTCCTGCAGCACAGGAGGTTCCACCTCAACACGAGGGGGAACTTCTTGATTGGAAGGGTCCCAGAGCATTGGCACAGGCTCCCCAGAGAGGTTGTGGAGTCTCCTTGTCCTTTCAAGGGGTGTCTGGATGTGTTCCTGTATTACCTGAGCTAGATTGTCTGGTCCTGCTGTGGCAGGGGGGTTGGACTCGATGATCTCTTTGGGTCCCTTCCATCCCCTAACATCCTGTGATAACGAGAGATGTCTAGGAATGCAATAGTCAAAAGGAAGTGCTGGGATTGATAATATTTACTTTTAAAGCTGTTGTGAACTGTCCTTAATTACATGAAAGGAGGTGGCTCCCTGTGCTCCAGATTGCTCTGCCCTGTGGCAAGGCAAAAGATGTTGGGAAGAAGTTCTTTACAAAAGTGAGGGTGGTGAAACTCTGGTACAGGTTGCCCAGGGGCTGCTCTCTCCCTGGAGATGTTCAAGGTGAGGCTGGATGAAGCCTTGAGTGATCTGTTCTGGTGGGAAGTGTCCCTGCTTATGGCAGGGGGTTGAAACTGAATGACCTCTGAGGTCACTTCCAAACTGAACTGTTCTGTGATTCTGTGATAAAAGGTGACTTGAGGTAGGTCAGGAAATGGTGATGTAATTCCTTGGCCTATTGCAGGTGTCTTGCAATATGTTGAGTATGTGGTTTATTTCCCTCTTCCAATATTTTTGTTCATAAGACAAAACCAAACCAAAAAATCAGATATTGTCAGCTTTGCAGAGAAGACCAGAAAGTGCTGTCAGGTAGCAGGAGATTAAAATGTCTTCAACAATCTCTGCAAGCTTGGTTTGGAATATTATAGGAAAAATATAGGAAGATTTTCAAATTCTTAAAAGTAAGTTTAAAGGCCCCATGGAGGGAAAAGGGCATGTAGGAGAAGCAGGAGAATTTCATATTATCGCTTGTAGGAAGATGTTTCTTTTTTGCAGAGACCCCTAGAGCTGGAAAAAGCAGAAATAGTGAGTCATTAATCCTCAGCTCAGTTGTTTTCTTTGATGTTTGCTATTCAGAGTAAGTAGTTTATGCCCATTCTGGGACTGTGGAAGTGTTTATATACACAGCAGCAGCAGCAGCAAAACTGAATAATTTATATTTTTTTTTAAATGCCCCTTTGCTCACCTCATAAAATAGTACACAGGCATTGCTGCAGTACTTGTGGAATGGGCCACACCAACTCTTCCTTAAATTTGCTCCCTGGAGAATGTCTTAACACTTAGGGGAAAAAAAAAAAACAAAAAAACCCAAAAAACCACAAAACACAAACACCCAAAAGTGTAGATAGCCAAAAATGATTGCCACCTATGGAAAAAAAAAAAAATTAAAGAAGGTTAAAGTCTTTTCAGTTTGATTGGTAAAGATTGATTCATGTAGCACCCCAGTCTAGCAGCTATGATTCAGGCATCTATGTCTCAGCTGAACTTTCTTCTTAGGGCAGTTGCTGGAAGCTGCCAGGCAGTGATGTGGGTGATGTGACTGCAGACACTTTACCATGATGCAGTTCTATAGATTTTTCAGGACCTGTGCTGATTTCTTCTGTGTGCTCCTTACAGCTTCCTGTGGCCTGTGTCCTGGCTGCTTCAAAGGTCTCATCCTGCGTCCATCTGCTCTCACTGCAGCAGATGAGAGTAGCAGTGTTATGCAATTTCCTCAGGCCTAGGAACACAGACTGCTTTAAGGGAGATGAACCCTACCTTGAGGATGTGCCAGTGATGGTATCAGCGCTCAGAAATCTGCTTCCCTCCAGACCAAGCAAAACTAAGCACCCTGACTCCCCTCTGACCAGCACCAGCTTATGTGAACACCTCTGTAATGGGCATCCTCTCCCCAGGCACCAGTTCAGGGTTTGCCTTTTTCAGAAAAGAGGGTGAAGAAATGTGGCTGAGTCTTCCTACAATAAGTAAGCAAGCCTGGCTGATACTGTGTATGTCATAGAATCACACAACATTAAGGGTTGGAAGTGACCTTGAAGGATCATCTAGTCCAACACCCTTGACAAAGCAGGACCAACTAGAGCAGGTCATACAGGAATGTCTCCAGAGAAGGATACTCCACACCCTGTCTGGGCAGCCTGTTCCAGAGCTCTGTCACCCTCACAGTGCAAAAGCTTTTCCTTATGGTTCATGTGGAACCTTTGCTCCAGCCTACACCTGCTGCCTTTTGTCCTATCATTGGACATCACTGATCTCTGTGATCTCACATCAATGAGTTTTAGAATAAAATAGATTAGATTAGAATAGAATAGAATAGAATAGAATAGAATAGAATAGAATAGAATAGAATATAATAGAATAGAATAGAATAGAATAGAATAGAATAGAATAGAATAGAATAGAATAGAATAGAATAGAATAGAATAGAATAGAATAGAATAGAATAGAATAGAATAGAATAGAGTCAGCCAGGTTGGAAGAGATCATCCAGTCCAACCTAGCACCCAGCCCTAGCCAATGGCACTAAGTGCCCCATCCAGGCTTTTCTTGAACACCTCCAGGGACGGAGACTTCACTACCTTCCTGGGCAGCCCATTCCAATACCAATCACTCTCTGTCAAGAACTTCCTCCTAATATCCAGCCTAGACCTCCCTTGGCACAACTTGAGGCTGTGTCCCCTCGTTCTGTTGCTGGTTGCCTGGAAAAAAAGCCCAACCCCACCTGGCTACAACTTCCCTTCAGGTAGTTGTAGATAGCAATGAGGTCTGCCCTGAGCCTCCTCTTCTGCAGGCTGCACACCCCCAGCTCCCTCAGCCTCTGCTCACAGGGCTGTGCTCCAAGCCCCTCACCAGCTTTTTCACCCTTCTCTGGACACACTCCAGTACCTCAACATCTCTCTTGAATTGAGGGGCCCAGAACTGGACATAGTACTCAAGGTGTGGCCTGACCAGTGCCAAGTACAGGGGCAGAATAACCTCCCTTGTCCTGCTGGTCACACTGCTTCTGATCCAGGCCAGGATGCCATTGGCCACCTGGGCACACTGCTGGCTCGTGTTTAGCTACTATCTACCAGCACCATCACGTCTCTAGTAGTGTTAGTAGATGTACCATTGTCACGTACTCCAGACACATGCTTTAAAAAAAAAACCAAAAAAGAGTCAAAATGAGGGTCTTGAAATGTCACATAAGCTTGATGCAGTGATCAGCCAATCTGTACCCTCCCAAGTCCCTTCAAATACGTGGAGCTTAATATTATTAACTCCCACTTAAAACCAGGTTGGTTTTGCTAAGTGTGGTGTGATGTTTACTGAATATTCTACTCTGCCTTCATTCTGGACCTTAAAAATATACATGAGTTCACATCAAGTAACTTGCTGCTCTAACTACCTGGCTGCAACCATCTTAACAGAAAAACCAAAACAAAACCAAAACAAAAAAATACTTTCAGTATCTTAAGGGGACCTATAATAAAGCTGGGGAGGGACATTTTAGGCTGTCAGGTAGTGATAGGACTGAGGGGAATGGAACAAAGCTAGAAATTAGTAGATTCAGACTGGATATTAAGAAGAAATTCTTCAACATGAGGGTGGTGAGACACTGGAAAGGGTTGCCCAGCGAGGTGGTGGAAGCCTCATTCCTGGAGGTGTTTAAGACCAGGCTGGATGAGGCTGTAGACAAGCCTGATGTAGTATGAGGTGTCCCTGGGCATGGCAGGGGTGTTGGAACTGAATGATCCTTTTGGATCCAACCCTGACTGATTCTATGATTCTATGATCTATCAGGTCTTTAGCCATTTCCACTTACTAGTACAAAGGATTCTTTCTTTTCGATTGTTCATTTTGGTTTTTAACCTGCATTTAATTTTGCATGAAGAATTTCATGCAAGATTAGGCACAGTGGCACTGAAAATGTAGGCATTCAAAAATGTCCTGCCCAAACCCATCCAATTTGGTGGCATTTATGATAGGAAGGTTTTTCTAATCCACCAGAGTCCTTTCACCGGCAGGTTCGAGCCTCTGCTGTTAAATGCCTTGTTTCAGTTAGAAGCTGCACAGTAGGAAATTAAAACATGTTGATGGATTGCAAAGTTATTAAGCTTCCTTGCAGTGTTAAACAAGAATTTACAAGAATTTGCTCTCCAGATTTATCAGGGATATATTTACAGTGCTTGAGTAAGTGTGAATATTACTCAGTGGAGATATTTAGTCACATACTGTAGCTCTTTGAAGGGAGACCATATTGCATTAAATGTCTCCACCATGTTCTGCAATTTGAAAGATAAATCCTTGAGTGCTGATTAGTCATCTATTGATACAGGGCATCTATTATTTGGGGCCTAGAAGGAGATTTTCATCTCTGTGATATTAATTTCTTGGCTATCATCACGGCTTTTCTTAGCAACCATCTTTCATTATCATAACTCAGGCCACTCGATATTGTTAAATTTCCTCGTGTACAGTGCCAGAAATGACACTGCAAGGTGGGGGAGGTAAGCCTTACTTAAATTAAATGGTGTGGGCTTAAAACAAATGCAGACATTGCTAAGGTTTCCTGTGAAGTTTTTTGTGTCTTTTTTTTTTTTTTTTTCCCAGTGACACATTTTGTGGCATTAAAGGAAGAGCTCAGACTCGCAGGGGCTCCTTTTTCACCTTGGAAAAATGGGTTGTAGGGTAGCTTCCCAGTGACATGTCAGGTGATTATCTTCTGCATCCAGTTTTGGAACCCCTGTTACAAGAGGGATGTGGACATGCTGGGATGTGTCCAGAGAAGGGCCACGAGGATGCTCAAAGGGCTGCAGCACCTCTCTTATGAGGAGACACTGAAAGAGTTGGGGCTGTTCAGTTTGGAGAAGAGGAGGCTCTGAGATGACCTTCCTGTGGCCTTCCACTATCTGAAGGGGGCCTACAAAAAAGCTGGGGAGGGACTTTTTAGGGTATCAGGTAGAGACAGGGCTAGGGGGAATGGAGCAAAGCTGGAGGTGGGGAAATTCAGACTGGACATGAGGAGGAAGTTGTTGAGCATGAGAGTGGTGAGAGCCTGGAATGGGTTGCCCAGGGAGGTGGTTGGGGCCACATCCCTGGAGGTGTTTTCAGTCAGGCTGGCAGAGGCTGTGGGCAGCCTGATGTAGGGTAGGGTGTCCCTGGGCATGGCAGGGGGGTTGGAACTGGATAATCCTTATGGTCCCTTCCAACCCTGACTGATTCTACGATTCTATGATCTAAGTGCCCTATCAGGTATTTTGATGTCTAAGTGGTGTTACCTGCCCTTACAATTATTTGTGGGACTTCAGTGTGCCAAGTACTATGATTAAAAAAACACACAAAAAAACAACACAAAAAACCCCACCAAAATACCCAACTCAAAAACAACCCAAACAAACAAACAAAAAAAACCCTCCCACAAACCCATGGCAGGAGGGTTGGAACTAGATGATCCTTTTGGTCCCTTCCAACTCTGACTGATTCTATAATTCCCTGATTCCCAAAGTATTATTCAACATGTTAGTGAAAACAAGGTCCAACAGCTAAGATCAAAAGTAGTAGTTAGCAGCTCTACTCCCATTGGATTCAAGTGCCTGACTTCCCTTGAGGATCTGGTACAGGAAAGAAGTTACTCTGGTTGAGGTGCATATTCTGGTCTGCTTATGGAATGCAGTCAGCAATGGTGACCAGAACGAAATCTCAATTTAACAGCAAGGTAAATGAATTGGGATCTTTTAATAGCTAGTGAAAAATATCAGCTACATCTGATACACATGAGCTTGACTCGATACTCAAAGGCAAAATAACGTCCCATAGATCAAAGCTGAAGGTGGGAGCAATTTTTAAGCATTGATTTTTGACCAAGCAGCAAGGTAGCACTAGATTTTCCTGTCTTTAAATCACAGCTGGGAATGGTGTTCTCAAAGCACGGTGGTTGAGTAAGAATTGAAGTTGCATGGAAAGTTACTTTTCACAATTCAATATCGCTCCTACGTATTAGAGAAGCAGCACTTCTCCTCTTCTGGCTTCAGCCCACTTGTCAGGAGAAAAATTGCCATGTTTTCAGTTTTCCCTCCTTTTTTTTTTTTTTTCTTTTTCCCCTTTCCATTAAAAAAAAAAAAAAATCAAACAAACAAAAAACCCCAGTAAAAGAACTCTGAAGTGAAGAGCTCAGAGTGAAGGTCCACAGAGGGACTGTAGTTTATTTCTCTCCAGCGTAAAGGTTGTTTTAAGTGTTTCACGATGAGGAATATATATTAATTTTTATTCTTTTTTTTTTTTTTTTTTTTCCTAGGGAACAGATACAGCAAAGGCATTCGGTGCCAGATGCCCTGGTACTGCCCTCCTACCATCTCTCAGCTGTGAGACAGAGTGAGTCAGACCAAGGATGACAACAGTATCTCACTCCTCTGCCTTTTCAGCCCTTATTTCTCTGAGGTGGTAGCGATCAGCAGGAAGCAGGCAGCTCACTGTCTTCTGTGATCGGTCCAACACCGGCAATTAATTTCTCCTATTGGGACATCAGGGCCTTCCAACAGTTCACAAGCCCAGTGAAATGAATGGCAAGGCTCCAATTTGCTTCCATGAACTCTTTAGGGCAGAAAGCAGGTTCTAAGGGCGAGGAGAGATCATAGTGCCTGACTTGTAGTGTAATCCTGGAAAGAAGAGCTGTCCTAGCCTGGCCAGCTTCTGACTCGAGGCCGCTCTGCTTGTTTTTTTTTCAGGAGGTTCTGCTTCTAACAGTATTTTCTTCAGGCTTAGGAAGAAAATAGGGGAGGGGGGAATGAAAGGGAAAAGGGAAAAAAGGAAAGGGAAGGAGAAGGGAAAAGGGAAGGGGATCAGGAAGGGGAAAGGGAAGAGGAAGGGGAAAGGGAAGAGGAAGGAGAAAGGGGGCAGAAAATGGAGAGAGAAATGGAGCAGAAAAGAGAGAGTGAAAGGGAGGGGAAAAGGGAAATGGAAGGAGAAGGGGAAAGGGAGCAGAAAAGGGAGAGTGAAAGGGGGAAAGGGAAAGGGAGCAGAAAAAGGAGAGGGAAAGGGAACAGAAAATGGAGAATGAAAGGGAGGGGAAAAGGGAAGGGAAAAGGGAGAAAGAAAGAGAGGGAGAAGGAAAGGGATGAAAAGGGTGAAAAGGGAAGGGAAAAAAGGGAAAGTGGAGAGGAAAAGAGAAAAGTACTTCAGCATTAAAATCATCTGGATATAAACCTGCCATAATTTCACGCACAAATCTTAACCTTTCCTCCCTCAGCTCAGCCCAAGTCCTGCTTTGTTGTAGTTCACAAAATGTTATCACAACTGAGCTGAGCTGGCTGCACACTCGTGACCCTCTGAGCACTCAGACCAGTGTGAGACAAACCAGCTGTGCCAAATCCTGAACTGAAGCATTGCCATGAGGCTCATCTGCTTTAGATCAAAGGGCTGCAGGATGACTCTCATCGGAAAGTGCTGGGAATAGGAGGCCTTCAACCTTTTGATTCCTGCATTCCCTCCACCTCCAGATGAATTAAAATATTAATCAAAATCTGGTGGCAGTCATCTTGTTTGTACAAATGCTTTATTATCCTGTGCATTTTGACTACAATCTTGCCTGGTTCCTAATGCGACCCTAAAGAACCAGTCGGCATTTATTACAAATGCAAGGCAGAAAGCTTCTGCCTCAGCAATTAATCACTGACAGAGAGGAATTTTTTCTCTCCAGGTGGGGAACCCATCCAAAAACTAAGAAAAATAATCGGGCTAATTAATTCTTATCTGCAAAGAGCAATTAGATAAATGACCTAAAAACAGGCCTGTCACCCCTAGTGAGGGGCTCAGCTTCTAAATAGAATAATGCCTCTTTGCCAGGCCATCTCTGCAGTGAAATGGAGATCGCAGGGAGGAAGGGGAAAAGACAGCATGTGGGGAGGGAATGGACTGATAGGGGAGTAGGTTAATTAGAGCTGAGACCAGGCATTGCTAAAAAGGGGAAAAAAAAAAATTAAACCAAAGCTCTGCACTCGGGTAGGTTTGATATGATCCCATCACCTTCACAGCTATGCCTTTGTGCATCCAGAGGTACTAAGGAGAGTGAAGTCGTGTCTCCAAGTCGTGTCTTTTGGAGAGGAGAGCCACTCACCAGGCTTGTCCAGCACCGTGCTGCATCTCGCCTGGGTGAGTGGCATCCCTGACACAGCACTCTATTAACTCTGAACCGCGCAGCTCCAGCACGGAGCGCTGGTGCCAAAGTGAGATGCAAAGTACTGTGTTTCAATTAGTTTGCTCTGTCAGACTTCTGCAGTTTTAGTCAGGAGACACGCAATGAGTAAAGCTCCACGAGTGAGCCAAATTAATCTAAGCAGCAGAAGTGAGAAGGCAACAAGAGCGTATTGCACCTCAGACCTTTGGTCGACTGAGCGTCCCTGGGAAAAGTCCTGCTGGCCTTTCAGACATCCCATAGCCACTCAACAGCCAGAAGGGGTGATCAGAAGAGTAGAGAAAGGCCTTTGGGATAATCTAATGTTCAGAATAACATTGATTGTTCAGTGTTTCTTGGTTCTGAGGTTTACTTTTCGAGAGGCTGAGCAAGAGTTGTATGGGAAGCCATCTTCCAAGGTGATGTCTTTCTCTTGTGTTAACACACATCTTCCTTGCTCTGTGTGCACAGGATATCATTTCCCTGAGCCTGCTGTTCTGCCTACTTATTTCATGACACTGTGCCATTTCTGATGGTGGGAGACAAAGGGAGACATTGAAGTAATTGATTCAACCTTATCTAAGTATTTACAGAAATAAGCCTAAATGACTAGACATAAAATACTGCAGCAGCCAGATTAAGACAATCCACTCCAGTTATAGCTAATCAGGGCTTTAGCCTCCAAGGAGCTGATTTGAGACTAACAAAGTGGTTTCCAGCTTCCAACTGCCACGTCAATCATGTTCCTCCTGCCTTGGAGCCATTAGCACCATACCAAATACAAAGACAAACAGCAAGTCTGCAGGTAGTTCATAGATTTGCTATTACTGCTTCCAAAAGCCTCCTAAAGAAAAGAAGGGGAGGGGAAAAAAAAAATCACTAACCTGGAAGCTACAGATGTTGGTAAAAGACCTTTGCTTCTCTCTGAAAACTTGTGTGACCAAGGTTCCTATGATTTATACAAAGCAGATGCCTGCTTAAATGCTTTACTCAAAGCTGTCATGGCTCCTGCAGCCAAGCAGTTAACAATAAATTATAAAGACTAATGGATTTGATCAAGGTGCATAAAAATCCACTTGAAGTATTCTTAAGAAGGATACTTCACCTACCAAAAAAAAAACCAAAACCAACAAACAAACCTCAAAACAACAAAAAAGCCCCAAACCCTGAATATCTGGAGAAGAGGGAGGCATTCCAGTTAAGTACTTTGCTGCCTGCCTTGGCTGAAATACATCAGCACAACAAAAGCAGCCGTCCCTGCTTGAACACAAAGGAAGAGCCAAGCAAGTCCCTGTCAGTTTAGATTTGTATTTCTCCTCGATGATGTTAGCATGAGGTTAAAGGCAGACCAGAGCCCGCAAGAAGGCTAAGGCTGCCCAGGTTGGTGCTGGCTGTGATTTCATCACATCTCCCTGTCTGAGGCACAGGCAGACCAGGTGAATTCCTGAAGGACAATTCAAAAGGAGAGGCTGAGGGAGCTGGGAGTGTGCAGCCTGGAGAAGAGGAGGCTCAGGGCAGACCTCATTGCTGTCTACAACTATCTAAAGAGAGGTTGTAGCCAGATGGGGTTGGGCTCTTCTCCCAGGGAACCAGCAACAGTCTCAAATTGTGCCAGGGGAGTTATAGGCTGGATATTAAGAGGAAGTTCTTGACAGAGAGAGTGATTGGCATTGGAATGGGCTGCCCAGGAAGGTGGTGGAGTCACCATCCCTGGAGGTGTTGAAGAAAAGCCTGGATGGGGCACTTAATGCCATTGGCTAGGGCTGGGTTCTAGGTTGGACTGGATGATCTTGAAGATCTCTTCCAGCTTGGTCGCTTCTATGATTCTATGATGCTTCTGTGAGGTGGATGCCTGTGTTGAAGACAGGACAGTTCAGACTGAAGCTTGAGCTTCTGCAGAGCTGGAGATGTTCTGGAGAGAAAGTTTGCTGCTTAAGTAGGCTTCATTGATGAGCTTGTGTCTAACTCTGACTTTGCCAGACTTCAGGGCATAAAGAAAAAAGGCTTCAGTTTGGACTTTTTGTTGTACCACACCATATTGGACAAGTGTCCACACACAGACTGTTGGGGGTGGCTAATTTAAAGGTTGCTCTAATAAATATCATCTCTTAGCTTATTGCTAAGATGCTGGAAAGGTCTCATGACCAAGAATGCAATTCAGAGTGGATGCTTGCTAATGCCGTTGGACCACAGAGGTGCTGGGAGAACCTGCAAATAACACTGGAAGAACTGAAACCCAAAGTGTGAAGTTTGCAGCCACCTCAGGGTTTTCCAATAATATTTTCTCTTTTTAATTTTTTTTTTTTCCCCCACAAAATGCTGGTGGCACATTCCTTGAAGTTCCAAATAGAAGGGTTGGGTGATGAACATCAACAATATAATGCCAAACCCAATTTCACTAATCATTTAATAAAGAAAAAAATTAATGGGAGAAAATATCAGAACTGGGTTTTTTTTTTTTCTGCCGAAGTTCTTCCTTTCAATATCTGAGTCTACTCTATGAGTAGCAAGAAGCAACAAACAAAGGCCCATTCCTGTCTGCAAAAGATTGGGGATTTTTGTGCCCACGATAGAATTTGTCATTCAGAGGTGCTTGGAATTGCACACTGGGGGCAGCTGGTATGGAAGAGTCAGTCCCCAGTCCTCTGCCAATGCCTGCATGGGCTCACTTTCCAATTCATGCATGCTGTAGAATGATTTGGAGTCAGGAGAAATCACTTCTTTTACTTTCCCCCCCCTCCTTCTCCTTGCAACCAACTCACTTATGTTTAATTTATACAGAAGTAGGTACAGCCTCCTTCAGCACCAGAGCGTTAGGGGTGTTTTTAATGAATAACTTATAAGAAAGTCACCTGCTAACAGGTCAGCCTCCCTTTTGTGTTTCATTCCAGTTTCATTACTAAAGAAAAAAAAAGGCTTTTGATTGGATTAATGGAAATAAAACCACAGGGACTAAATTATAAAGTATCCAGTGGTTATTTCTAGTAGCTCCTGCTTTCAACTGGGGTGGTGATTTTTATCGTCTCAGGCTCCAAGCTTTGGTGTGTAAGTGTCTTGGATTGCAACATGGAAAAGGTTTTCCTTTAGCAGAAATCACATTTCATCTTTTTGTTTTCAGTGATGCAGCTCAGGGAGCCTCTGCTCTTAAGGGTATCACCCGTGCTAGGGTGACGAAGCTGATGAGAGACCTTCAGCACAAGCCCTATAATGAGAGGCTGAGGGAGCTGGGAGTGTGCAGCCTGGAGAAGAGGAGGATCAGGGCAGACCTCATTGCTGTCTACAACTACCTGAAGGGAGGTTGTAGCCAGGTGGGGTTGGGCTCTTCTCCCAGGGAATCAGCAAAAGAATGAGGGGACACAGTCTCAAAGTTGTGCCGGGGGAGCTATATGTGGATATTGGGAGGATGTTCTTCACAGAGAGAGTGATTGACATTGGACAGGCTGGATGTTGGGAGGAAGTTCTTCACAGAGAGTGTGATTGGCATTGGAATGGGCTGCCCAGGGAGGTGGTGGAGTCACCGTCCCTGGAGGTGTTCAAGAAAAGCCTGGACAGGGCACTTAGTGCCATGGTCTGGTTGTTTGGCTAGGGCTAGGTGCTAGGTTGGACTGGATGATCTTGGATGTCTCTTCCAACCTTGTTGATTCTATGATTCTGTGAATCGAGGTTAACCTTCCATCCTTTCTCCAAAAAAATGGCAGCATGTCATTTCCTATCTTTCCTCCTTCCAACTCTCCCCAGCAGGTTTCTGAAGACTTTTCTAAGGTTGGTGTTATCCTTCTTATTTTCTTATTACTTGAATGTTTCATCTCCAACTTCATGGGGAGGTGACGATGTCCCAATGGCATGAAACCACCCAGGAGTGTTTTATATGTATTTTCTCAAACTTTTTGGTGCAATCTGTGGTGTGATTATACATTAAGTCTTTGGGGATTTTTTTCTTGTTTTTTTTTTTTTAAATCACCTTTTTGTTGGGGTTGAGTAGGCCTTTTAGAGGAAAAAGACCATAATGATCATGCACAAATCAAGATTGGATAGAGGTGGGTGATAGGCTGGACTGGATGATCTTGACTGATTCTGTGATTCTGTGATACTCCGTTCCTGGGGCTGATGAGATTGCTCTCAACAGAAACTTCCAAGGGCACTCCCTTTGACTGTTTGCTGTCTTCTCCCTTCCACCTTTCTCCTCCTCCTGCCCCTTCACAAGGGGACTCCCTTTGGCTGTTTGCTTTCTTCTCCCTTCCACCTTTCTCTTCCTCCTACCCCTTCACCACCACCTTCCAGCGAGAGGGCTATATTTATTGATGTCATTTATTTCTTTTCATACAAACTGCCACATCTAGAGGTGACTACATGCAGGACACAGAGCCAGATGCTCTGCCTAACTTACATAAACAGATCCTGGGTGACAGCCTTTCCTAGCCCATCTGCAGCTGCGAGGGAATCCATTATTTTTCTGGGTCCCTGGGGAGAAAAAGTTCTTGAGCATCATTACTCCTAGGCAAATGTAACTGACTCTACCATGCACCCTAATTTGCTTGCCATAATCATAGGTCGCTCACCCGCCTTTGCTATTTATAAAGCCCTTTTTATTTATTTTTTTTTTTTTGTACTTATCAATAATGAATGGAGGCTAGTGAATCATGGGGCTGTAATGTTTGAGTAGTATGAAAATGCTAATGGCAAGGTATAGGCGGCAGCACCCAGGTCTTATCAGCTGGTCAGATGCTCTATTAAGCAGCCAGTGAGGAGTTCAAGCAAATTGGTTATGTTAATGTCCTGTAGTACTTGGGGAAGACGAGGAGTTAGCAATTAATTTTTTTTTTTCCCCCTTCTTCTTCCCAGGCTGCAAGCCAACAGGGCAAATTTATATTCGTCCTATTCTGTGGGACCCCAGCTCAGAAGGGGGGCGAGGTGGAAATGTAAGAGGCTACCAAGAGCTTTCTGAGATCTAATTGAATGATGTAACTGAAAAAAAAAAAAAAAAAAAAAAAAAAAAAAAA
>VWZI01010664.1:325573-338071 GCA_013396835.1 Psilopogon haemacephalus
ATAGAATAGAATAGAATAGAATAGAATAGAATAGAATAGAATAGAATAGAATAGAATAGAATAGAATAGAATAGAATAGAATAGAATAGAATAGAATAAGCCAGGTTGGAAGAGACCTCCAAGCTCATCCAGTCCAACATATCACCCAGCACTATCCAATGGCACTAAGTGCTCCATCCAAGTCTTTTATTGAACACCTCCAGGGATGGTGACACCACCACCTCCCTGGGCAGCCCATCCCAATGGCAAAACACTCTCTCTGTGAAGAACTTCCTAATATCCAGCCTATACCTCCCTCGGCACAACTTGTGACTGTGTCCCCTTGTTCTGTTGCCTGCGAGCAGAGCCCAGCAGCAGCCTCTCCACAACATCCCTTCAGGTAGTTGTAGACAGCAATGAGGTCTCCCCTCAGCCTCCTCTTCCTCAAACTAACCATCCCCAGCTCCCTCAGTCACCTTTCCCATAAACAGATGTGGGTTTGGTCCAAAGTGCCTGTCTGGCTGAAGATGCTGGCTTATCACCACCTGCTGTGTGATGTCAAAAGCACACTGATGGAACTATCTGAGGATCTCACAGAGCATCTGTGCTGGTGGATAGCAAAAGCAACCTGCTGGTGCTCGCTCAGCAATGAAAGCTGATCTCCTACAAACAGCCACAGCAAAGGGCAGGAGGGAGCTCTGAAATAGGCTGCTGGTCCCAGAGATGCATGGCAAATGAAGATGTGTATATCCAGACAGGAGGAATAATGAGAAAGAAATGCCAAAGAGATTACTGGGTTCCTCCCTTAGATTAACTCCAGTTTGACAGTGGTTGGGGTTTGGGAAGTCCTCTATGATTTAAGGATAAGAATTCCTCTCTAAGTGGTCTGAATCTCGCTGCTATATCATCACTTGCTGTTGTCAAATAAATAATCATGCGAAATCATCTGCAGAGTAAAGTCTCCTGTAGAACAGAGTTCATGCATGACATATGATATATCTTTTCAAAGGGACAGATACATCTTTCTTACAGCCAGCATGCAGCTTCCTTCACTGCACCTTCCCTCCCATCCAAATCACCTCGAATAAATGTGAGTTCTGCTGTGTTCACAGTAATTCCTTCATTTTTAAACACATAATGGAAATGTATAACTAGTCCTCATAAAAATTTATATCTCAATTCGTCCCTTTAATTTATAACAGGCCCTCCAGGCAGTTATTATTCAAACATTAATAAAATGCCTATGGATCACCAAAAGCATCAATTTCCACGTTCACCTCCTCTCCTATTTGTACATATATAAAGCCAGATTAGAGTTAATGCCACTTCTGTGTCTAACAACAATTATGCCTTTAATAAGATAGGAACAAATGATATATTGTCTTAATCATTTTAGGAATTTCAGCCCTTTTCCTGCAACAAAGTTGAATTTTTTATGCCCTTCCTGACAATTGTTACTTAACAGCCTATATGTTTGGATATTGCAGTTTATGCAAATGTTCATGTTCTATAAATTTTAGATTTATCTCCATTTATCATTCGACATGTTCTAATATACTGACATTATGGCTTAGCGTGTGACTCTGCACACGGACTAAAATATGATTAGGACACCTTTCATTTATTTATACCATCGAGAAAAGGAGGGAGGTGGTGGTGGTGAGGGAAGGATAAGGGCCAGATCCTCAGCTTCCATAAAACCATGCCCTGTGCAGAGCTGCATCTTGCAGCACTGACACAAATCCATCAAAGGATTTAGTCCTTTATTTGCTAGCAGTTGTCTTTTAAACTTGAGTAATCTTGAGTGTTGTGTCCAGTAATTTTAATCTTGAATGTTGTGTCCAGTTCTGGTCCCCTAAATTCAAGAGAGATGTTGAGGTTCTGGAACATGTCCAGAGAAGAGTGATGAAGCTGGTGAGGGCCCTGGAGCACAGCCCTGTGAGGAGAGGCTGAGGGAGCTGGGGGTGTTTAGCCTGGAGAAGAGGAGGCTCAGGGGTGACCTCATTGCTGTCTACAACTACCTGAAGGGAGGTTGTAGCCAGATGGGGTTGATCTCTTCTGCCAGGCAACCAGCAACAGAATGAGGGGAGACAGTCTCAAGTTGTGCCAGGGGAGGTCTAGGCTGGATGTTAGAAGGAAGTTGTTGCCAGAGAGAGTGATTGGCATTGGAATGGGCTGCCCAGGAAGGTGGTGGAGTCACCATCCCTGAAGGTGTTCAAAACAAGACTGGATGAAGCACTTAGTGCCATTGGCTAGGGCTGGGTGCTACGTTGGACAGGATGATCTTGGAGGTCTCTTCCAACCTGGCTTACGCTATTCTATTCTAGTCTTGTCTAGTCTAGTCTAGTCTAAAACGTTAAAGTTTATCATAGAATCATAGAGTCAACTAGGTTGGAAGAGACCTCCAAGATCATCCAGTCCAACCTAGCACCCAGCCCTACCCAATCAACTAGACCATGGCACTGAGTGCCCCATCCAGGCTTTTCTTGAACACCTCCAGGCATGGTGACTCCACCATCTCCCTGGACAGCCCATTCCAATGGCAAATCACTCTCTCTGTGGAGAACTTATAAAGGAACCCTCTATTCTGTGCACTACTTCCTTGTGTATCACTGTAAAAGCTGTTACTCATGAGAGTAATTATTGCTAATATGAACTCTCCCATAGAGAGGCAGGGAGGCAACTTGCATGCACAATGGTTTTTGGTTTGAAGCTCATTTAAGAGGAGCAATGATCATTAGGGCCGTAAGGATTCGTAGGGAAGAATTCCCTGGGAATTTTCGTGTTTCTTTTGGGAAATTTAAAGCCTCTTCAATTTGGAGAAGGGAGTGGGATAGCAGAAAGCAGATCTCCAGCACAAATTGTTACAGTCATATTCAGGTCAGAGAAACTACAGCAGTTTATGTCATCTGAGAAGCTGGCCCTGTGCACAGGCATGGAAAAAAGCCACTCCCCAAAAAACCCAACCAACCAAAAAACCCACCCAAAGCATCTGGTGTCTAAAGGAGGTTGGATTTCTTTTTAGACTTCACCCATGGGAACCAGCACTGATGTTTCAGATGGGTGCAAAGTTAAGGGGAAAACTACCAGGAGTGGAGATGTCATTGTGGTTTCCTTATAGAAGTAAAGACAGCACATGGGCAGGAACTGGGTTCCATCACCTTGCCTTCGTTATGGAAACTGCATCTGTCACAGCTTTGCAGTGAGGCGTTAGCTGTCCAGGAAATGTGTCTGGAGAGTTTGCAGTATTGATCTGGAAGATTTTACTGCTGGAGAGAGTCTAGAGGAGGGCCACGAAGATGATCAGAGGGCTGGAGCACCTCTGCTATGAGGACAGGCTGAGGGAGTTGGGACTTTACAGCCTGGAGAAGAGAAGGCTTCGAGGAGACCTTAGAGTAACCTTCCAGTATCTGAAGGGGGCCTACAGGAGGGCTGGGGAGGGACTGTTCACAAGGTCTTGTAATGACAGGACGAGGGGGAATGGGTTCAAACTGGCAGAGGGGAGATTTAAACAGGATGTTAGGAGAAAGTTCTTCGCAGTGAGGGTGGTGAGACACTGGCACAGGTTGCCCAGGGAGGTTGTGGCTGCTCCCTCCCTGGAGGTGTTCAAGGCCAGGCTGGATGAGGTCTTGAGCGACCTGTTCTAGTGGGAGGTGTCCCTGCCTATGGCAGAGGGTTGGAACTGGATGAGCTTTGAGGTCTCTTCCAACCTAAACCATTCTATGATTCTATGGTTTTAGGATGGTGCCTTCCACCCATCCCAGCGGGAAGTTCCCCTTCACTCGCTAAGGTGCTTCCTCCCGTTCCTGGTGCAATGCAGAAAATGCTGAAGAAGACTCAGGGAGGGACCAAACCGAAAGTGAACCCCATTAAGAGAGGAGCTGCCTTCCTGTGTGTTTCATTATTAATACTGAGCTCAATTACTCTGATTTTTCTGTTGATGAATTAGTAGCACCAGAACCAAGTCCCTGGCTGATGCCCATTTGTCTTTGCTTATAAGTGCTAATGTGATCCTGTTCCTTTAAAATCAAGCTCCTGCTTCAGTCACTTTACATCTTTGCAACACTAACTGTCTCTTCACTAATTGGTTCTGTGTAAATGAAACAAGCTGAAAAACACTGTGGCACCAATAAATATTAATAAGTTATTGTTTGTTTTCTTTACCTTGCTTATGAATTCATACAAAGACAGTGCTAAGACATTAACTCCAGTCTATTAATTGCCACCTGATAATTGCCACCTGATACTTTTCTCCTGGATAATTAGGTACCCATTAGTTCTAATCAAGTAGTTACTTAATTATTGCAGTAATTAGTCTAATGGACTAGCAAATTGAAGCTTTATCACTTTTGGATACTTAATGTTCCTGACAGAGTACTTCACAAGTGTCAGGGTTCCTGATTCAGCAGCCTGCCATCGACGGACCCCCTGCTGCCATCTCCACCCCACCCGCACTGCTCCCCAGCACCTTGCAGCACAACTTTGAAACGTGGAGCCAAAGGCAAGGTACATTTGAGTCCCTTTTCCTTCCCTTTCCTCTTCCCATCGCTGCCTATGCCTCCCCTCCTGTGCTCTTAACTGCTCAGCTCATTCCAAGCCAGAAGAACTTTGTTGGGAAATTAAATGACATCTTGGCATGGAGAGCATATGCATTAGGCTGTACAGCAGTGTGATTCAAAGAAAGCAGCTAACACTGGCAGGTGTGGGGAGGAAAAAAAAAAAAGGCAACCGTGAGGGGAGAAATAATAAAGAGCATTCCTGAATATTCACATATAGACAGGTTTGGGAAGAACAAGGGAGGGGGGGGCAAAGCTGGCTGGTGGTAAATGAAGGCATGGCTCCAAGGTCCAGGGCTGGTAATAGGTCTCTGAATTGGAGGTGCAAATCTAACAGAGCTTTTTAGTGCATTAAAAAACCCCAAACCAAAAAACAAGAAGAAAAAAAAAACATGGACAGACTTTTTCTCTGCCTGTGGTCTCAGCACTACAGGGTTGGTGGGCAAATCACAAGGGGTCCACGAGGATGCTCAGAGGGCTGCAGCACCTCTCCTATGAGGACAGACTGAAAGAGTTGGGGCTGTTCAGTCTGGAGAAGAGGAGGCTCCCAGGTGACCTTCTTGTGGCCTTCCAGTATCTGAAGGGGGCCTACAGAAAAGCTGGGGAGGGCCTTTTTAGGTTATCAGGGAGTGATAGGACTAGGGGGAATGGAGCAAAGCTGGAGGTGGGGAGATTCAAATTGGATGTGAGGAGGAAGTTCTTTGCCATGAGAGTGGTGAGGCCCTGGAATGGGTTGCCCAGCGAGGTGGTTGGGACCCCATCCCTGGAGGTGTTTAAGGCCAGGCTGGATGAGGCTCTGGGCCAGTCTAATCTAGGGTAGGGTATCCATGCTTGCAGCCGGGGGGTTGGAACTGGCTGATCCTTGTGGTCCCTTCCAACCCTGACTGATTCTATGATTCTGTGATTCTATGATTCTAAGATTCTTGGTGCAAATCTAACAAAGCTTTTTAGTACATGGAAAAAAAAAAAAAAAAAAGGACAGACATTTTCACTGCCCATGGTCTCAGCACCATAGGGTTGGTGGGCAAAGGGCCATTAGCATTTCTCTGCCTCCTGATTTTATAATTAATACCATAGTTATTTCAAAGGGGCTGTCAGTCCCCCACTTCCACAATACTCACTTCAGAAAGGGCACCTGGGTGAAATGCCATCCCCACTCCTGTCCACTATCCACGTACCAGCCCATACCTCACCCTCGTGCACTGCGCTTGCTTTTGGGTGCTAATGCGTTTGGGGTGGATGCAACACGCACACAGACATTTGGGAGCATTCAATGTGGATTTATCTCTCCCATTGATCATCTTATCCAGATTCTCTCAAGCCTCTTCATGTCAGATTTGTATCAGAATTGATCATCAAGCCCTTTGGCAAGTGTCATCTGCCCCAGGCGCTGCAATGTGTAACTCAGAAGCAAGCGCTCATTGTACTGGGAAAGGGGGGAAAAAAGATTGATCCTGACCTAAAGAGGCTAATTCCATTCAATAATGCTTGACAACTTGCTAATGGTTAAACTACTTCACATATGTGGTAAGATTATGTATTCTGAAATAGATGTTTTTATCTTTCTTGATCAGATACCTCATGTTTCCATTGCTAACGCTGTAGCACAGTCTCAAAAGCTTGTCCCAAGAAACAGGCTCTGCCTTGAGTGGGTCCTGCTGGGTTTCTAAACAGCTGGGCACCTTGGGTTTGCTTTTTTTTTATGGATGGCAAGGTACCAACTGTTGGCAGTGAGGAGAGATGACTGTAATACACTTGGGTTTTGACCTACTATGGGACTGGAACAAGGCCAAGTTTGGGGTCAGAGGTCCCTTACGTGTCAAAAGCTGTGTAATTTTGGCTACCACACGGACCAGAGACCCCTGGTCTGTCATGTCATGCATATTCATAGACCAAAACAAATCCCACACCCCAGCAGCCTCACAAATATTGGAATGTATTGAGCTATACTTGGTGTGTTCATATTCTGAGCTGAGAAGCCAACCATATCTCCCAGAAAGCCAACCAGATCCTGGGCTGCATCAGGAGAAGTGTGGCCAGCAAGTTGAAGGAGGTGATTCTCTCCCTCTGCTCCACGCTGGTGAGACCCCACCTGGAGTACTGTGTCCAGTTCTGGTGCCCCTGTAACAAGAGGGATGTGGACACGCTGGAGTGTGTCTATGGCAGGGATGATTAGAGGGCTGCAGCACCTCTCCTATGAGGACAGACTGAAAGAGTTGGAGCTATTCAGTTTGGAGAAGAGGAGGCTCCGAGGTGACCTTATTGTGGCCTTCCAGTATCTGAAGGGGACCTACAGAAAAGCTGGGGAGGGACTTTTTAGGCTATCAGGTAGTGACAGGACTAGTGGGAATGGAGCAAAGCTGGAGGTGGGGAGATTCAGACTGGATGTGAGGAGGAATTTCTTCAGCATGAGAGTCTGGAATAGGTTGCCCAGGGGGGTGGTTGGGGCCACATCTCTGGAGTTGCTTAAGGCCAGACTGGATGAGACTGTGGGCAGCCTGATCTAGGGCAGGATGTCCCTGGGCATGCAGGGGGGTTGGAACTTGATGATCCTTGTGGTCCCTTCCAATCCTGACTGATTCTATGATTCTATGATTCTAATTCTTCTTATGGCATGCACATGTGTGTCCTTTCTCAGTTACTCATACCCAAAATGCAAGAGACAGTGACAGAGATGCCACAGGCTTCTGGCTTTTCTGCACTAGCTCCATGTGCATCCACCACAACCAGCGGTGAATGTGTGCTCGTTCCCTCTGAAGTTGCTCTTTAGGTAACAGGCAATAAAACCTTATGGTGCTGCTGAAAAATCATACTACAAAACTGCTTAAACACCTGTGTGAGGCCACTGAGCAATAACAATCCCATGCACTGAAAGCAAAATTAGCCAAAGCTTACTTGCCCCATTAAGAAAACATTTTGCTTGAAATTACGGTGCCTCAGGATGCCTACGTCTTGCTTCTGCTGCGGGCTCCGTAGGAGGAGGGCTGCCAGCTCTGTTCAGCATGGGACCTGTATTCACCTCAATTCAAGTGCCTGAAATCACTGTCTCTGCTGAAGGCTCCCAGTGGCAGATGTCTAGCAGAGAAGGCTTTTGATGGTGAGAAGCTGTTATATTCTTGTCCATCGATAGCCGTAAATTGTAACTGTTACTAAAAAGTAAGCAAAGCCACCTGAGAAAGGCAGAAAACCTTGGAAAATCCATTGCTGCTCGATCCACCTGAGTTCCTGAGTAGTTTTGCTATTGCAGGCATCATCTAAGCTCATACCTGTGCCTCTCAGTGTGCAGCTGAGAGCAAGCAAACACTGCATAGCCTCATCTCGTCTCCCCAAACTGCTCAGATTTCTCTGTCCTGCTGTGAGAAAATTTGGTTTGAAGCTCCTGCTCTCAGAGTTCTCCCCACACACATGAGCTGGCACTCGGGGGAGAGGGCAGAGGTAGCAGGTTGGGGGTCTCATGCATACTGTGCCTGCACCTAGGCTGAGCAGAGACTGTCTGTCTCCAGTGCTATCGACCCAGCACTAGCACTAAATTCATTTTAAGGATGCTGAGAGAGAGCGAGCAAACTGTTTGTGACAGATGTTAGTCACGTTGCTTAATGTACTACTTGAAGGGGTTCAGATGCTCTGCTGATGGGGGTGCATATAAAACCAATGCAGAATAAAGTGGAATAGGCTAGGAAAGGTTTTTTTGGTTTTGGTTGTTTTGTTTGGTTTTTTTTTTTTTAGTTTTAAGAAGCTAAAAAAGGTCTTTTTAGCTTGAGGGGGAGTAAATATCATAGCGTGCACATCATCTTTTTTTCCCTCTGGATATGGCTTTGAAGCACTTCCACAGGTTTGGTGTTTTTTTGTTTTTTTTTTTTTCAGAAATGACACTGCAACAAGCAAATTAGGAGACAAACTGAGAATACCTTTTATGTTGGAAATGCCAGGAGAAACTGGCCAATGATTATTGAGAGAGAAAGAGAGAGGCAGAACTCATTAAGGCAAGACTGCTTGAAAAGCTTATGATGGTCTTATAGGAAAGAAAAGCATTAAAAAAAAAAAAAAAGAACACAAAGAAGCAAAATCCTCAGCACCTTTCCCCCACTTCTTTCTAGCTCTTGAGTTCACAGGCTCAGTTGCAATCAATTTTAGCTTGTAACAATTCAGCACTTTTAAGATCTCCATAACAGTTTAGACCACCGCTGTTCAATGGCTTGCACAGCTTCTGCATGGTGTGCCAGGGAGGGGGGGTGAAGTGCAAAGGGAAGCAAGAATCAGGGAGGCAAGCTGCTTCCAATTTGTCTATCCAAATCTAAGATCTTCTTTTTTCTTTTTTTTTTTTTTTTAAGTGGGGTGTGGGTTATTATTGGACAGATCTCAGTCTTCACCTCTTTGAGGAGTTCTCGGAGTACTTCTTTTAGGCTGTTGGGTTCATTTTCTTTGCTTTTGCACGCATGGAACCATTGTCAGCCCACAGGGTACCTAGGGGATAAGACAAGGTCAAGGACAATCATTCAGCCTTTTACCATGGAATGAAGTGTGGTTGTTCGCCTGGATGGGAAAGTTAGCAGTAAAGGATCTGCAGGGTGATGTCATAGAATTGTAGAATCAGTCAGGGTTGGAAGGGACCACAAGGGTTATCTAGTTCCAAGCCCCCTACCATGCCCAGGGACACCCTACCCTAGATTAGGCTGCCCACAGCCTCATCCAGACTGCCCTTAAACACCTCTAGGGATGTGGCCCCAACCACCTCCCTGGGCAACCCGTTCCAGGTAGAGTTACCATCCCTGGAGGTGTTTAAAAGGAGGCTGGATGAGGCACTTAGTGGCATGGTTTAGTTAATTAAAAGGTTTTAGGTTGGACTCAATGATCCTAGAGGTCTTTTCCAACCTGGTTAATTCTCTGATTCTGTGCTCTCAGCATAGGTCCAGCATCAAGATGATCTCAGTGTACAAGTGAAGGGGAAGGAGGACCAATCACTCTCCAGTTATGGATGTATGAATAACTCCTGGACTTGGGGATCTTTCCTTGTAGTTGTGTTCTGGGTTGGTTTGAGGTTTATTTTGCAGGTTGTTCTCATCTGCCTGTCAGACTGGGCCACGATGAAGCCCAACATCTTGTAGAGCCATAAAACGGAGAGCAGGCAACTCATCAGAAAAGTAGCAGCTGTCTTACACCATCACAAACCCAAATCATCGTACACTAAAAACTAGATTTAGCAGTTTAAGGGAGCTGCTAACACAAAATTAGCTGGAGACAGCAGCGTGGTTTTGTAAGTGACAGAGCTTCACTCAAAAGCCCTAATTCATGTAAAAACAACTTAGGAAACATTAACTGGCTGATGCGTTTGGGAAGGGGAAGAGGAGCCAGACTGCCAGCGGCTGCTTGGGAGGAGCGTGCAGATTTATTATATCATCATTTTTCTATTTATTTATTTATTTATTTATTTATTTATATTTTATTTTATTTTATATATATATATATATTCTTTTCCCCCCCACAAATTTTAACTAAGCATCGTGTCAAAACTGCCACCTCTTAAATAACAACCCTGCTCTAACCCTCCTGGCGGAGGGAGACATCAGCTTTTACTGGCGAGTCATTTGTGTTTACTGCAGGCTGCCAGCCAGTTAGAAAAAAAAAAAAGGTTGTACAAAAACTTTAACAGCGAATGAGATGGAATAAAAAAAAGGCCTTGAGCACTTTGCAGCATCAAATACTTCGATAACTGCATATGGCTCTTCATGCAGCCGTAAATTCATACGCATGGAGAGGATATAAAGGCCCAACTGCCATATGAATGGACTTTCTGTTGTCTTCTGGAAACTCATAATGCCTGTTCAAGCAGGTGCAATGCAAGCTTGACTTTGGCCCAGCTGCATTTCCCCACTGAGGATACAAGAAACTCTTGTGTGTTGTAGATACATCATGCCCATAACCAACACATCTTACACAGAATCACAGAAACACAGAATAGAATCATAGAATCATTCCCTAAGCATTCCATAAGCAGACCAGAATATGCACCCCCAACCAGAGTAACTTCTCAGCTTGAGGCCATTTCCCCTTGTTCTGTCTCCAATTACCTGTGATCATAGGATCATAGAATTACATAATTGTTTCAGTTGGAAAAGACCTCTTAAGATCATTGAGTCAAACCATCCACCTAACACCAGCATGGCCATTAAACCATGTCCAATAATGCCATTTCTATGTTTTCCGAGCAGCTCCAGAGCTTCTTACTCCACTACATCCCTGGACAACCTGTTCCAATGCCTGATCACTTTTTCAGTAAAGAAACTTCTCCTAATATCCACTCTGAGATATATAACTGACAGTGCACTTAGCTCAGATCCCAGGATGTTGGGGGTTGGAAGGGACCTCCATAGATCAAGTCCAACTCCGTTGCCAGAGCAGGACCATAGAATCTAGCACAGGTTGCATAGGAAGACATCCAGACAGGTCCAGAGTCTCCAGAGAAAGGGACTTCACAACCTCTCTGGGGAGCCTGTTCCAGTGTTCCATGACCCTTACAGTAAAGTTCTTCCTCATGTTGAGGTAGGTTTACACCCATTACCCCATGTCCTATCACAGGGCACAAGTGAGAAGAGTTTGTCCCCTCCCTTTTGACACCCAGCCCTCAGACATTGATAAACATAGGTCCTTGATAAAGATGTTAAACAAGACTGGCCCCAAAACTGAGCCCTGTGGAACACCACTAGTGACTGGCCACTCACTGGAGGACCTGCCTGCTTCTGAGGGTTAGAAAATTCCCTGGAAAGAGGTCCAGATAATCAGTTTAGTACCAAATGGCACATGTCTTAGCCAAAGGTCTGTCACCCTGTAACAAAGGGGTAATTCCTGACTGCTTGGGAGTAGATTTAATTTGTCCATACAATGTCTAAGATAAGAACTTGATTTTTTTTTTTTTCCCATGAAGCAGTTGCCCTGCTCTGGGTAAGGTGCTTCAGTATCTCCCATGGTGGCAGATCTCTTCATCTGTGTGATCTGACCCTGCCTGTCATAGGGAATTCTTCCATCAAGCCCCATCAAACTCCTGCCTGAGGAAAAAAATTAAAAAAAAAGAATCAGGGCTGGATACAGAGTAAAGGAGGAATGAAGTTTAAGCTGAGGTCTGGCTATTTGTTCTCTGCAGACAAGTAGTGGCCCTGAAAAAGCCTTTTTGTCTCCTAACAAATTGTGTGGGTGGGAGCATAAAAAATGCCCTCTCCTTCAAGGGTATTTTTATTTAGATCCCTCTTTTTCAAAAGCCTATCTATAGGAGGAAGAGTCTAGCTGCAATCCAAAGTTTGAAAAGTTGCAGACCCTTATAGTCAGTCTCTGATGGATCTGAGTTTTTCAGCTAAACAACACCTGTGCTCTTGACCTGAGACCTAGATTTCACATTTCAGGAATTAAATGAGCATCATTTTCTGAAAGACATTAGACCAAGGCTGGGCTATCCAAAGGACAGCTTCAGGATTTAGATGAAGACATTGTCATGTCAAGGAGACTTAAAACCTGACATATCTTGTTTCTGTTGGAAAGCCAGACCTACTTTGTTACGCTATATTGTGTCTGGTTATGTGCAGGAGGCAAAGGGAAAGTGGAGGTTGATCTGGATTTAACATCCCTTACAGGATTGTCTGCAGTAACACAGTGCACGTCTCAGTGACCCAGGTGATCTGGCCTTGTCTTATATTATTCTGTTCCCAATTTATCCTAAGATTGTGCCAAAAACCTGCCAGAATATACAGGAAATATTTGTGACCTCTGCCAAACTGTGAAGGCTCTGGGTCGGAGATACCTCAGGTGTTTTGATTAGACGGAAGGATTTGAGCTTGAAAAACAAGGCAGAGGGAAAGGAAAGGAAAGGAAAGGAAAGGAAAGGAAAGGAAAGGAAAGGAAAGGAAAGGAAAGGAAAGGAAAGGAAAGGAAAGGAAAGGAAAGGAAAGGAAAGGAAAGGAAAGGAAAGGAAAGG
>VWZI01010664.1:374719-392030 GCA_013396835.1 Psilopogon haemacephalus
AAAGCCCCCACCAAATTGCCAAAAAAAGCCTGAAAAAAAAAACCCCAACACAAAAAAACTGGACTGAAACAGCTCCAAGTCAGATTAGCTTGAAATCTTCTTAATGATGAAGGCTTTTGCAACCAAGGGCAAGTTATTTCATTAGGCTGATTCTGCATATTTAATTCTCAGGCTGCCCATTTAATGCAAGATTTTTTTTTGTTGTTGTTATTGTTATCAGGGGCAGTTTGGGGTATTATTTTTTTTTTCCCCCCATGATATATAATAATGACATTGCATTTGATCTAAAAGTAGAAATCCACAATCAAGGCAATCACAGAGCGCTAAGCGCTCAGTCAAGTCCCAATCAAATTGCGTTCCAGTGGGTTAAAAGGGAGACGATCAGAGCTGCCAATCCCAAAATACAACCCAAGCCCTGCAGCCCATCCTTCAACCTCTCTTGGCTTTAGCAGGCTCTGTGATGGAAAAATATTTATGTCCAAAACAAAACTGGCCTGCAGTGTGGGTAAGCAATTCAGAGCAAACAGTGGCAAATTTAGCCTCTTTTTTTTTTTTTTTTTTTCCCTCCTCTTTGCAAGTCCTCCATGTACGGACTTTGTTTCATTTCAATGCCTTTGTATGTGTTTGTCTGACAAACGCTATACATAGAAATATTGCAGCAGTCTGGCGACATTGATTATGTCTTTTTATTATCTGTGATAGATTGTGGTATGCGCCTGGGCCTCTAGGTTATGATGCAATTTAGCCATAGGGCAGATATGCTAAAATGTCAGTGTAAAAATGCACTAAATCAGAGCCTTATGAATTTTAAAAGCCTAGAATTTGAAACTCTCCCTCAATCTGTTCACCAAATTAGTGTGGATGCTCCCAAATTAAAGTACAGGGTCTCGTTGGCAAAAGAGGATCAGACTTATGAGCCATCATGATCCCACCTGCACTAGTAAATTGCAGCTGATTCGGTTGTAGAGCAGCTGAAAGCAGCTTTTGGGACCACAGGATTAATCCAAAACTCTCCTACCTTTGTCAACCTTCTAACCCTCAAACTCACCCAGCATGTCAGGCTGTGGGTCCTGAGCTGAGTGAAGTGTCTGTCCTATGCCTGTTGAGGTGCAACAGAAATAGACCCTTTCATTTTGAAAATGCCTGTTTTATAACAAAAATTTTATAACCTGTGTCTATGATCAGCTGAAAATAAGGTTAGGACATCTGCAAGAAGAAAATGAGCATTTTTTGTCAAACACGGAGTTTTTGGGTTTTGTTTTGAGGTTGGGTAGGGAAGAAAATTGTATTTAAAGGTCTGGAGCGCAGAAACCTCTGGCAATGTTTGATACCCTGAAGCTAAATTGTTCAAAAAATTAGGGCTCAGAGACTTCAGGTTTCACCTCCTTGTGGAGAAGGTAATGTACATCTGGCTTACGCATCAGCTCAAAAACTTCATCTCCTGCTCACCTGAGTTCCATCTGACCACGCTCCCTTTCTGTGGCACCAAAAGGGCAAGGCCAGGGCTGTACAGGTCTTCCAGGAGCAGATCAGAGAGGACAGAAGTCCACCCAGCAACCCATGGTGGGTATTCACATAGATGACTGAAGTGTCTAGCTGGAGACCTGTGGAGTCCCTCAGGGGTCAGTACTGGGACCAGTATTATTCAATGGATTCGTAAATGACCTGGATGAGGGCATGAAGTGCACTGGCAGCAAGGCTGCTTGAGGACACCAAGCTGGGTGGAGTGGCTGCCACACCAGAGAATTGTGCTGCCATTCAGTCTTGAACAGGCTGAGAGTTGGGCAGGGAGAAATTTAATGAAGTTCAACAGGGGCAAGTGTAAAGTCATGCACTTGGGGAAGAACAACCCCAGGGATCAGTATAGGTTGGGGACTGACCTGCTGGAGAGCAGTGAAGGGGGGAAGGACTTAGGAGTCCTGGCGGCTGTCAGAATGGCCATGAGCCAACAATGTGCTCTTGTGGCCAGGAGGGTCAATGCCAGCCTGGGGTGGATTAGAAGGGCTGTGGTTAGTAGGTCGACAGAGGTTCTCCTGCCCCTTTACTCTGCCCTGGTGAGGCCACATCTGGAGTATTGTGTCCAGTTCTGGGCCCACCTGTTCAAGAGGGACAGGGAGCTGCTTGAGAGAGGCCAGCGCAGAGACACAAAGATGATTAAGGAAGTTTAACATCTTCCTTATGAATAGAGCCTGAAGGAGCTGGGGCTTGGGGCTTGGAGAGGAAATGACTAAGGGGTGACCTCACTAATGTTTTTAAATATGTAAAGGTGAGTGCCAGGAGGCTGGAGCCAGGCTCTGCTGGGTGATGCCCAATGACAGGACAAGGGGCAATGGGTGGAAGTTGAGGCATAGGAGGTTCCATGTGAACCTGAGGAGGAATTTTTTTCCCTGTGAGGGTGACAGAGCACTGGAACAGGCTGCCCAGGAGGGTTGTGGAGTCTTCCTCTATGGAGATATTCAAGAACCCTCTGGATGCATTCCAGTGTGATCTGCTCTAGGTGATCCTGCTCTGGCAGGGAATCTGGACCAGATGATCTTTGGAGGTCACTTCCAGCCTCTGACATTCTGTGATTCCCTGCATGGACAATCAGGCAAGAGCACAGTTGTTCTATAATTACAAGGAAACTATTTATTACCTGTGAGACATCTGATTCTCAGGTATGCATCAGGGAAAGGAGAGTATTGCGTGGGTCATGTTGACTCCTCTTGTCTTGACGTTTGCTTGTGTTTCTCCCCAGGAAGAAAACTTTTCTTGCTGATGTGCCAGTCTCTTGGAGAAGGAAAAAAAAACAAAATTCCCCTTCTGCCGACATTCCCTTCCAAGTCTGGGAACCTCTATTGTCTTTTCTCTGGTAATAAATGATAATAATTAAAGGCAAATACACAATAATTAGTCACACTAGGTTTATCCATCTGGCATACCTGTATCTCATCACTGTGCCTTTGAAACAGATGACAAGCACCATATTGCACAACATCCTGCTAATGGGGCTGAGCAGGGAAAAAGAAGGTAAAAGGGTTACAACCAAAAAAAAAAAAAAAAGGGGGGGGAGAAAAGGGAAGAGGGCAAAGAGAAAGTAAAAGGAACAAAAATCAGCAAGAGGAAGCAACACAGTGTAGCATTAATAAAAATAAATATTAGTGCCTGCCTGTATAATTATAAACCACTTACTGTCAGATGTACTTTCAAATGGGGGGATGTTAGGAAAATATGGAAATATGCAGCACTTGGCTTAACCTGCCTCCTGCTTAAAGTACCTCTACCTGACATACCCAGTGCTGAAATAAGGATTCTTTCCTGGAAGATTGTAGCTGAGTATGCAGGCATAGAGGGAAAATGAGCTGTTTTAAGAGCTTTGCTTGGCTACCTGAAAAGTTTGGGTTTGATTCCCAGGATGAAAGGTTATAGACCAAGTAATCAGCTATTTTGGTCCCTCTTCCCTAGGCTGATTGATGCACTCCAGGAGTCACTCCATCCCTATCAGAGCTGCCTGAGAGAAGGCAGAGTAAAATTAATATAGCAAAGAACTTTCAACAAATATTTACTCCCTTCAGAGAATGATCATGCAAGGCTGGCATTTGATTTCTGGGAACTGGTGAGAAGCAGAGATTTACTTGTATAAATAATCACAGAGAGCCAATTTCAGTCACATGTATTCAGATTTCGATTAAACCTCCTCTGGTGCCTCAGCTCCATCTCTAACACAGCAGAAACTCGCAGGCACTCGAGAGTCGATGATTTGCTGGTTGTAAGGAGGATTTTCTGGTTGCAGTGCAGTCATGCCCAAGACAACAGCCATGGGGCTGGGCCCGGCCGTGTTACCTAGCTGCAGACAAACAAAGACAGCAAACAAAGGCAGTGCCTGACCAAAAGCCTTTGCACCGATAAGCATCAAGTGATTTTTGTGCTTCCTCACATTTAACCTGCCCCAGCCTTGCATAGCTGGAAGCTATCAGCTGGCAGTCTCCAAAGTGACCAAATGTTTTCAAATTTCAAATAATAATAACAACTTTTTGAAGTCTTCTGCAATATATCATGAGACTAAAAATCAGACCATTGGACATTTGTGCTTGTTACTCATGTAGGCTTGAAGGCAAAATCATGGGCACTTGTAACCCAGAAAGCCAACCAGATCCTGGGCTGCATCAGGAGAAGTGTGGCCAGCAGGTCGAGGGAGGTGATTCTCCCCCTCTACTCCGCCCTGGTGAGACCCCACCTAGAGTACTACATTCAGTTCTGGAGCCTCTATTACAAGAGGGATGTGGAGATGCTGGAGCATGTCCAGAGAAGGGCCACAAGGATGCTCAGAGGGCTGCAGCAGCTCTGCTATGAGGACAGACTGAAAGAGTTGGGGCTGTGCAGTCTGGAG
This sequence comes from Psilopogon haemacephalus, assembly GCA_013396835.1. NCBI lineage: Eukaryota > Metazoa > Chordata > Aves > Piciformes > Megalaimidae > Psilopogon > Psilopogon haemacephalus. Next base: position 379,089 of record VWZI01010664.1, read on the forward strand.
AAGAGGAGGCTCCCAGGTGACCTTCTTCTGGCCTTCCAGTATCTAAAGGGTCCTACAGAAAAGCTGGGGAGGGACATTTTAGGCTCTCAGGTAGTGACAGGACTAGGGGGAATTGTAACAAAGCTGGAGGTGGGTGATTCAGACTGGATGTGAGGAGGAAGTTGTTCAGCAAGAGAGTGGTGGGAGCCTGCAATGGGTTGCCTAGGGAGGTGGTTGGTCCACATCCCTGGAGGTGTTTGCAGCCAGGCTGGCTGAGACTGTGGGCAGCCTGATGTAGGGTAGGGTGTCCCTGGGCATGGCAGGAGGGATTGGAGCTAGATGATCCTTGTGATCCCTTCCAACCCTGACTGATTCTATGATTCTATGCTTCAGACACACCAAAGTGCTCTGTTACCTGCACTCGGTATGTGGCTGGGACTTAGGCAAGGTCTCAATCTGTATTTGCAATGAAAGTGTTCCTGAGTTCAAAGTTGTCACAAGTCATAGGGTAGCTGATGTGACACTCTGCAGATGGAATTCTTTTGTGGAACAGCCTGGTCCCAGGAAGAGAGCAACAATCAGCCTGGCCAAGCTCACCCTGTGCTTAAGCAATGCATTCAGGCTTATGCAGAAGTGTTAACAACAAATGTGTCGGTGTTCATGCAGTACTTCCATGCAGTACTTCCAGTTCTGTAGGAACTCTGACCATGCAAAAAGATTAAAAAAAAAAAAAAAAAAAAAAAAAAAAAAAGGGGAAAAAAAAAAAAAAAAAAAAAAAAAAAAGGGGAAAAGAAGAAGAAGAAGAAGAAAAAACAACAAAAGAAATTCAATATATTTTATGTGAAGAGAAATTTCACAGGTGAATGTCTCCTAGCATCTCCTCCTAACCTCTGTACCTGGCCATGTTAAGGTAAGGGATGCATCATGAACTTGGAGGAAAAGGATGGTTTGTGGTTGTTTCCCCCCACTATACACCTGGAGTTTATCATGCACAGGAGTTTCCAGCCTAACAATTGCATTTCAGCCTAAGTAAGCCCACTGGTGTACATCACAGACAATACACTGTGTGATGCTCTTGCAATTAGTCTGCAAATGAATTGTCCCCCTCAGTCTGGTAAGCATCATGAGACTCTACATGTAAAAAAAAAAAAAACAAGAGAGCAAAAGCCTGGAGTTCGTTTTTTAGTTCTTCCTAGGTAAATTAACTGGGAACAGCTTCCTGTACACATTTTCTATACAAAGAGACCTTCTCTTGTTTGTTTCTCTCTTCCTCTGGACAGTCCCTGGTGATGATTTTCACAGCTCTTCTGGAAGCAGCTCATTGTTCTGCAGAGACTTAATTAAAGTGTACTTCCATGTGAAATTAGGCTATTGTATTTATTTAATCTTTATGGTAATTGTCGTACAAGGGCTGTGACTGTCTGCATCCTACTCCACACACCCACATCTCTCCCCACCCCACCATCACCACTCCCCGAAGGAAATGGCTAGTCATTCTGCCCTGGGTGAACTCCTCATCTGCTCAAGTGATGCATTTGAACTTTAACCCGTGGACAGCAATATTTGCTTGCCATGCCAGCATCTTTTGTAGATGAAAGGTGTGCTGGAACAACGCTGGAGGAGGAAACATCAAGAGAAGTGTGGCCAGCAGGGCAAGGGAGGGGATTCTGCTCCTTTACTCTGCTCTCCTCAAACCCCACCTGCAGTACTGTGTGTAGTTCTGGAGCCCCAACACAAGAAGGACATGGAACTGTTGGAGGCAGTCCAGAGGAGGCCACCAAGATGCTGAGAGGGCTGCAGCAGCTCTGCTCTGAGGACAGGCTGAGAGAGCTGGTGCTTTGCAGCCTGGAGAAGAGAAGGCTTTGAGGACACCTTGCAGTGGCCTTCCAGTATCTTAAGGGGACCTACAGGAGGACTGGAGAGGTACTATTGAAAAGGTCTTGTAATAACAGGATGAGGAGGGGCAGAGGGGAGATTGAAACCAGATGTTAGGAAAGAAGTTGTTTCCAGTGAGGGTGTGGAACACTGGCACTGGTTGCCCAGGGAGGTTGTGGAGCAGAGAATCACCTAATGTGTGATTCTCTGCTCCACAACCTCCCTGGAGGTGTTCAGAACCAGGTTGGATGAGGCCTGTTTTAGTGAGAGGTTTCCCTGCCTGTGGCAGAAGGTTGGAACTGAATGATCTTTGAGGTTCCTTCTAACCTAAACCATTCTGTGATTCTATGAAACGTGTGGCTTGTGGTTTTCTTCTCTTATCCATCAGGTAATACTGCATTGAGTTATCACAGAGCTCCTATGGTAATCCACACTTTTGGTGCCAGACCCTAGGTCATTCCTTGGCTGGTTTTCATCTTGAGACTGAGAATTTTGTTGCTGTGGGCAAGTTTTTTTTCTTAAAATTGAAAGTTAAATGTCTATGCACTTGTGTCAACTCACCTGCAATATTAAAGACATCACTGCATAGAAGCGTGGAATTATTAAGGTTGGAAAAGACCTCTAAAGTCACAAAGCCCAATTGTCAACCCAACACCACCATGGCCATGAAATGATGTCTTGAAGTGTCATGTCCACACATTTTCTGAACATCTACAGGGATGGTGACTCCACCACCTCCCTGGGCAGCCTATTCCAATGCCTGACCACTCTCTCAGCAAAGAAATCTTTCCTAATAACCAATCTAAACCTCCTCTGGCATGACTTGAGGCCATTTCCTCTTGTTCTACCACTAGCTACTTGGGAAAAGAGACCAACACCTGCCTCACCTCAAACTCCTTTCAGGTAATTATAGAGAGTATAATCATCAGGTATCATTTATATCCAAATATTATTCAAACCAAGCATAAACTAAAAGTCTTGCACTTAAGTATTCTTGAGAGAAGGAGGAATGGCTGTGCTTTGTTTTCAGAACACTTCTAAATTGGGATGAGTCTGTTCCTTCAAAGAGAGGTGCACCAATTGAAAACAACATCAGGTTTCTTTGACTCTTGTGTGACTTGAGATGGCTGAGTAGAGTTGCAGTGAGGAATATAATGGAATGGAATATAGAATAGAATAGAATAGAATAGAATAGAATAGAATAGAATAGAATAGAATAGAATAGAATAGAATAGAATAGAATAGAATAGAATAGAATAGAATAGAATAGAATAGAATAGAATAGAATAGAATAAAGCCAGGCTGCAAGAGACCTCCAAGATCATGCAGTCCAACCTATCACCTAGCCCTATCCAATGGCACTAAGGAGAGGTGCTTTGGATCCCAGGTCTGATGCCAATCCACGTGTAAAAGTCCTATTCATTACAGCTATATGTCTTGGAAATTTTCTGGATGACACTAAGGTGGTGGTGAAGGGGTAGGAGGAGAAAGGTGGAAGGGAGAAGAAAGCAAAGAGCCAAAGGGAGTCCCCTTTCTGTTGAGAGCAATCTCAGCAGCCCCAGGAATGGAGCATCACAGAATCACAGAATCAGACGGGTTGGAAGAGACCTCCAAGCTCATCCAATCCAACCTATCACCCACCCCTATCCAATCAATTAGACCATGGCACTAAGTGCCTCATCCAGGCTTTTCTTGAGCACCTCCAGGGATGGTGGCTTCACCACCTCCCTGGGCAGCCCATTCCAATGCCAATCACTTTCTCTGTCAAGAACTTCTTCCTAATATCCAGCCTAGACCTGAATAAAAATCAAATAAATGTAATTAAAGCCTCCAAGTGGTCTGATGCTGATGTGATTGGCATTTATTATTTGGGCCTCAAGGAATGAGATCCCAAAAAGAGGTTGTCCTGAGCTGCCCCTTCAGACGGGCAGCACCTAAAGTTCAAGTCTCACTCAAGGGAGCCAAATCACACTACAGGAAGAGGAAAACTGAGGTTTCTGGTCCATCACTCTGAGGACAGAATTGCATTTTCAGTCATCCTCTGACATCCTGTTTATATTAGTGTTGTTGCAATCTTCTCACATGGGGAGGCTTCATATTTAACCTAATTTTTCAGATTGGTTGATCAAAACACTAAGGTCCAGCAGTTCATAAATCATCTGTCTGGAGCACAGATTATAATCCAAGACCTTTCCAGAAATTATTTTGTCTGGTTTATGCCAGGTCTGTATTTTATGCAGTTGATAACCTACAGTCTTTCCTTCCCTATGAACTGATTATCCTCTTTCATACTGTCCCACAGGGCTCTCTGCTGGCCCTTGTGCTTGTGAAACTTTGAATTGGCTTCCTCTTCTAAATCAACATGAGGAGTGAATTATTATTGCAACATCATATCTCTATCGCTCAGATTTGCTTTGATTTATCTGCAGGCTGATCCCAATAGCCCAGCTCTGCTCTCTTGCTGGGTGGATGTGTTGAAGCAGCTATTGTTTCAAATCTGGTGGTAGGCAGACCATAGCTGTGCTCTTTCTTTGCCATTCGCCCTTCTGCGTAGCTCCACACTGACATAAGGGACACATCCACCACTTTGGAAGAGGATATGAGAAACCCTTCACAAGGCAAAAATGGAATAGTGCATCCACGCTGCAAAAGCTTTAACCCACTCCTTTGGGCACAGAGAACTGCTTCAACTAGAGATTTTATGGCCATTCAAAAAAATTTTTTTAGTGTTAACTCTTGACTGTTCCTTTTCTCTGCAGAAATACCTGATAGCTGCATAGAATCATAGAATTGGTCAGGGTTGGAAGGGACCACAAGGATCATCTAATTCCAACCCCACCTGCCATGGGTAAGGACACCCTACCCTATGAGGCTGGCCATAGCCTCACCCAGCCTGGCCTTGAACACCTCCAAGGATGTGGCCCCAACCACCTCCGTGGGCAACCCATTTCAGGCTCTCACTACTCTTATGGTGAAGAACTTCCATAGAATGATTTAGGTTGGAAGGGACCTCAGAGCTCATCCAGTTCCAAACCCCCCACCATAGAAGGGACACATCCCACTAGAACAAGTCACTGAAAACATCATCTAACCTGGTCTTGAACACCTCCAGGAAAGGAGCAGCCACAACCTCCCTGGGCAACCCATTCCAGTGTCTCACTCGCCCTCACTGGGAAGAACTTCCTCCTAACATTCCATTTAAATCTCCTCTCTTCCAATTTAAACCCATTACCTCTTGTCCTGTCACTACAAGACCTTGTGAATAGTCTCTCCCCAGCCTTCCTGTAGTCCCCTTTCAGATACTGGAAAGCTACTCCAAGGTCTCCCCAAAGCCTTCTCTTCTGCAGGCTGAAGAGCCCTAACTCTCTCAACCTGTCCTCATAGCAGAGATGCACCAGCCCTCTGAACATCTTTGTGACCTCACTGAAGTCTGGCTGACAAAACTCTCTCCCAGCAAAAATTAACTTTTCTGCCACCTTAATACCTGATTTAGGTTTTCTTGACCTGCTTCATTAAAAAAAAAAATGTATTTATTTATCTATCTACCTATCTATCAATGTATCTATCTATCTATCTATCTCTTTATTTATCTACCTATTTATTTATTAATCTATTGTGCTCGTTTGAGCTAATTGGAGGAGTTTAATGAGAAATTAGATTTTAGGCTGAGAAAGGAAAACCAAAATTTGATTCTATTCCTCTTATTTGTTTACTGAGATGGTATAAGAGTTAGAACCATAATGTAGATAAGACAGAGCTGTTTGAGCCCCTGGGGCTGCATCTTCCTTTCTCTACTTTTCTATCTGGATCTGTGTAACTCCACTAACTAGTTTCCTACTTTTTAATCCCCCTGGCCGATCTTCCCTGCTTACCTGGCACATAAGACAGATAGTGGGATAAGATTGGGTAGTGGGGGGAAGGTGGAAGGATGGTTGGAACCCCTTCTTGGGGACTCTGATCTCTGGGAGGGCTGTGGTGTTTCTGTATTACCTTTTCTCTCCATGTATTTGCAAATATCTGTTACATATTGTAAATATCTGCTTGTATATTGTGCAAAGCTGTAANTCTATCTATCTCTATCTGTCTATTTGTCTATCTATTTATTGTGACAGCAGCAAGGTAGAAAAGGATGCTGCAAAACTTCTGAAGAGGAACAATGCTCAAAGGACAGTATCTAGATGGGTCTTTTGAGGACAAGCTATCCTAGGTGGACTCTAAAAGTGCTGTCAGGAAAGGCAGAGATGACAGCTCCCTTTGATGCAAACCTGATAATATGATTGCACTTGCTGGTGTCTTGTATGAAGAGTAGTACAAGGAATGCATCCAAGGGGATATTTGATCTTCCATGACTAGCTCTATCTATCTATCTGTCTGTCTGTCTATCTATCTATCTATCTATCTATCTATCTATCTATCTATCTATCCATCCATCCATCCATCTATCCATCTATCTATCTATCGTGACAGCAGCAAGGTAGAAAAGGATGCTGCAAAGCTTCTAAAGAGGCAGAATGCTCAAAGGACAATATCTAGATAGGGGTTTTGAGGACAACCTATCCTAGATGCTGCAGTTTCATGCCATAGACACATTCCAGCCTAAGATGGCTTCTTGCCTGAGGAAAGGTTTAATAGGTACCTAGAATCACTGGAGGTGTTGGAAAAATGAGTAATCTACACTATTTTGGGTTTAAAAAAAAAAAACCAAAAAACCCTGAACTCAGTTTCTAGGTAGAAGAGAATTTGGATGATTTTTTTTTTTTTTTTTTAATGTGACTTCATTTTGACTTGGTCTTGCTTTGTAGGCTGTAACCTCAGCTATCTGTGATCTGTTCTTACACATTCCTTCCTGTGCAGGTCTAGGAAACTAGGGCATGAGATCGGCATCTGAAATAAGTTTCCAGTTTGACCTGCAACCCCTCCTGAGTGCATCTCCTCAGACTCTCACTCCGTTTTGAATTTCTTCGTTAGTACAATGCCTCTTCTCCACAGAGAGTGGCTGCTTTATTGAGCCTATTTTTGGACTCCAAAGGTGCTGTCAGGAAAGGCAGAGATGACAGCTCCCTTTGATGCAAACCTGATAATATGATTGCACTTGCTGGTGTCTTGTATGAAGAGTAGTACAAGGAATGCATCCAAGGGGATATTTGATCTTCCATGACTAGCTCCTATGATTTGCTTTTCTGTATGGTTTGTACACCCTGTGTGCGCCCAGGAAGTGCTACACGAAGGAGTAATCTCAAATAGAGAATGGCAGTGTTTTAAATTGGTCAGTGTTGTCCTTCAGCCCCTGAGAAAAACACTGGGCCAAACCTCACCCTGCCTAAAGAAAAGAAAAACAAACCAAAAAGCCCAGAGACTATGAGAACAAGCAGAAACTTCAGCTCCATTATCACTCCCCTTCATCTGCTCAAAAACCCTCGCTGCAGGGGTTGTCATGGTGATGCAGGTTTGACCTCTCACTTTTTACTCTTCCAGGAGCTAAAAAGGTAAAAATGAGCCATTCTGTCTCGAATGAAAATCAACCTCCCTCACTCAAAGGATGCCGGATTGCTTTTTCACTTTGTCAAGCCTGAATGTTTCCATAGGTGACAGAGAAATAAATAAATAACCAGCACTGGGCATTGAGGAGCATCTCTAGGGTCAGTGGGATGTGGCAGCGGCGTGGTGGATGGGGCTCAGCAGGAGTGGTCCATGCCCAAGTTTCCTAGAAGGTACAAGATGCCACATCCCACATTTCCCCCTTCACCATCTCCACCTGTCTCTGTGTCCAGCCCCTTGCTCAGCTGGTTTAATGTGGGGTTTGTGTTTGTGGCAGCTCTAGGGCAGAAAAATCAAACTATTGATTGAACTGTTGTAGCAGCCTCGTAAGGCATTATTAGCAGCCTGCTATAAGCAGGACCAGAAAGGGTAAAATAATTTATTTTTATTAATATTCTTGAAAGCTGGGGGTTAGCAAACCTGCTGCTTGGCCGTGTTGGCATTAAAGCAATGCCATCCTCTCCTTGTCTCTGGATGAAGCTGGTAATGCACATCGAGGTGCCTGTGTTTGTATAAGGGGGTGGCCTAATTTATCAGGATAGAGCCCTTGTCTGGACCATGAGCTGAAAGTAATCTCCTTCTGTCGATTGCTTTTGAATCTAAGTCCTCTGCTTTGATAACCAAATCCTTCCCTACTTGCTCATTCCCCCCACCACCTCCCGTCTCTCCTCCCACCACTTTGATTCAGTGCCAGGGTGGTGTGACATGTGAAACCAGCATGACTTCAAATCAAATATTCAGCCTAATGACAAGCTGGCCTCGAATGAAACATCTAAAGAACCTCTGATGCATATTCCCCAATGTTTGGGATGGCTCCACCAGATCTCTTACTACAAGAGACTCTCCCTTGCTTCTAGCTTAAGACAGAGATACTGAACTGCTTTGGCAGAAAAAAAAAAAGCATCCAAACTTGAGGCACCTCTATAAATACACACATGCACATGTGTATATGTGTATATATATATATATATAAAATGTGTGTGTATTTATATATGCCTTACACATATAAAGCGCCAGCCGTAAAATCCTTCTGAACTTTACTGAACTTCAACCGAAGTCTGGAGTCATCCTAAGTTCAAATGTTTCTCAACATGTTGGGATTGAAGTTTCTGAGAATCAATCAGTGTTTCTGGGCCTGTGTAGCACTGTGAAAGTTTTTCATGGCACCAGGCACCAGAGTTATCCCCAAACTGGCATTTTCTCTCTGGACACCCTTCATTGACATACCCTTCCCTTTGCTTTTCTCTTCTCTCCTTACAGATGAACCCTTAGTGAGACAGATTCAGCAGATGGGGTCAAGTGGGGTCCTTCCTCTAACTATGTGCACACTCTGGTGACCAGGCTATCTCCCTCAAAGGTTTTGTGCATGAAACTTGGAGCTGTTTCAGTGGAATTAAGGCACTGCTGCCTTCCACATGCTTCAGAAACATGGATGTGCTGAACACCAGACTGCTTGAGACCCAAGACCAGCTCTCAGTCCCAGCCAGGGGACCACATGGACCCTCTAAACCTGCACTTTTTCTCCTCTGCAAATCATAGAATGATAGAATCAGTCAGGGTTGGAAGGGACCACAAGGATCATCTAGTTCCAACCCCCCTGCCATTCCCAGGGACACCCTACCCCAGATCAGGCTGCCCACAGCCTCATTTAGCCTGACCTTAACACCCTCCAGGGATGTCTAGTTTGGAGAAGAGGAGCTCCCAGGTGACCTTCTTGTGGCCTTCCAGTATCTGAAGGGACCTACAGAAAAAGCTGGGGAGGGACTTTTTAGGCTATCAGGTAGTGACAGGACTAGGGGGAATGGAAAAAGCTGGAGGTGGGGAAATTGAGATTGGATGTGAGGAGGAAGTTGTTCAGCATGAGAGTGGTGAAACCCCAGAATGGGTTGCCCAGGGGGGTGGTTGGGGCCACATCCCTGGAGGTGTTTAAGGCCAGGCTAGATGAGGCTCTGTCCAGCCTAATCTAGGGCAGCATGTCCCTGCCCATGGCTGGGGTGTTTGACCTAGATGATCCTTGTGGTCCCTTCCAACCCTGACTGACTCTATGATTCTATATGGCCCCAACCACCTCCCTGGGCCATCAGCAACGCTCACTGAGGCACTGGATGCCCTTACTTGGGGCAGTAGCTTCAAGCTGAAGAATATGGACCAACACATCCCGTGACTTCCCTTTCACCTTCACCAACCTCTTTGCTACATGCAGACCTTCCTCTCCTCATCACGCACAGCAGCAGCCCAGGATGTCCTCTTCTTAGGTGTCATGCTGCACCCTCTTGCTCATTTCTGGGAATGACTGTGGATTTCTGCTTCGAAGCCAAAGCCTCCTCCGACTCCAGCAGTAAGCCTTACGACAAAAGTCACCGCGACCTCTTAATTTGTTCAGCAAAGTCACGTCTTGAAGGGACACAGTAGATTGCTTCTTGACCTCTGCTAGTAGGCCACCGATGCCCTGAGTTATGAAGATAGATGGTATTAGTGCCAATACTTTGAGAGTATCTTGTGGAAGGGCATTCCACAGGTTAATTATACCTGTAAAGCTTTCCCCCCCCTCCCCGCAACGTTAAAGCTCAGTGAGCCTGATTTGGCTCTATAAAAGATGGTTGTCATATTACATGCAAGCCATTTCTCTATCACAGTTAGGCATTTTTCTAAGATTAAGCTTTACAGGGGGAGGAAAAAAAAAAAATTATCTCAGCCATCCCCCTTTGTCATCATTTCAGCTCTACCAGAAGCAAATCCTGCTCTATTTGGACTTAGTTTGGGGCTGGAAGGGAGAAGGATTGGAGTTTATAGTGCCCTAGCCCCATGGTTTTCACGTTGTAGTGCTCCAGAGGGATGTTAGGAAGGTGCTAACTTCTGTATATTTATGATTACTAGGTTCAGCCCTGAAATGCAAATCAGAAAGAACTTCACCATCACCACCACCACTTTGTCTCTCTCTCTCTGTCTCTCTGTGCTATCCTGCATTTTTCACAGCCTGAAAGATCCAAGTCATTAGATAAATGACTGCTAGTGGAATGCTATAGCTGCAGTGCAAACTATGAAGCCTAAATCCATTAAAAAAAAAAAAAAAAAAAAAAAACAAAACATGCCCAGGAGAAAAAGTTCTGTTTTTCACATTCAAATGTGCTAGTTATCAGCTAGCCGTGTTTACAGGGCATTATAATGCACGCTGCTTCCTCAGCTCTGATGCAGCTCTAACTGGACTCAAGCTTGGAGCTGAAATAGAACATATTTCACAAAGTGGTGCAATGTGAAACTGTCGTCTAAACGTCTCTCCTCCTTACTAGGTCTCTTTACAGAGAATCTTGCTTCTTCTTTAGAGTGTCATCATTTATGTCTTTGTTTATTAGTGGAATGAACTTGTCGGTAATTGTCTTCCCGCGAGCCAACCCTCGTCCCAGCTCCCTACATGCTCGTCTCTCCAGCTTGGGTCGCACACAATGGGGAGTGCTCCTGCCAAAGTCATTTCAACATCAGTCTTTCAGCGTGCTGCAGAGCAAGGAGGTCACTCCTGGAGCCCTGCCAGTGGCCTCTTGAGCCCTTGGGTCACCGCTGGGACCAGGGAGCAGTGACAGGGTTGCGGTGGTCGTGGCCGGTGGCTCTGCTCTCCCGAAGTGGCACTGCTGAGATGGAAGGAAACTTGGCAAGCAGGCTACTAAGCAGGCAGGATGCCCTGCACACACACATACAGATGGACCTGACCTAGCTGTGGGGCTGGAGGAGGTGTCTGATGGGATTCTCAGGACTCATAGACACTGTGTGGCTTTGCAGAACAAACTGCAGCAGGCTGGCTGGGCTGGGCTTCAAGGTGCTGCCACAATGCTGGAAGCAGCTTTCATGTCAAAACCCCAGAGACATGAGGGTGGTTCTCAAATGCTGGAGACTCAACTCGTGATTCTGCCACTCCGATTCACCAGTTTAACCCATCCATTGCCTGGACACATCCTGCAGATGCTCTGCCCTTCAAAAAGGGCAAAGTTTATTTCCTCCTGATATTTTGCTTTTAGCCTCACAGATTCTGCATTAAAGGGTGTGAGAATGCTCAGATCTGACTTTGAGGTCTGCCAGAGAATTCCTTCTGTGATTTTTTTTTTAGGTAAACCACTTAGGATCTGTCCAGCTGGGCAAATTAGTGGCTAATAAACTCTTGCATAAAGTTGCAGTGGATTAGCTACTCATCAGAGCTGCCTCTGAATCTGCTCCTCTCCTCCTCCGAGGGGATTCACTGTGTGAAGGACTCGCTGTGGGTTAAGAAGGAGTTGCTGCATGTCAGCTGATCCATGGAAACTGTCTGTCCATGGCAAATGTGAGATAAATTCAAGGGGGTTTAATCCTTTTTCTTTGCCCGTCCGCACGCTGGGTCCGCGCAGGGTACGCGGTAAATTCGCACCGCAATTTACTGTGCGCTAATTTCCCCCAGCTTTTAATTTCACAGTGTCTCAGTTTCCTCATCTGTAAAAGAGAGATAATAAATACTTCCCTTTCTGGCAGGAGCGCTCGAGATCCTTCGGCAGCAGACATAAAAGGAATCACTTTAAAATAGTTACTTGCAGAAACTTTAATTTTCAGCGTAAGAAGTCCCTTCTGTCTGATCTTGCGCTGCAGCAGCGTGAAGCTAGCAGAGGAAGCAAACCACGTTTGAAAAGTAAATAACCCCAGCAACGTGAAAAAAAAAAAAAATCACCAGGCAGCTGACCACTCTAGCAAACCTTTTCAAAGCTCTCTGTTTCGACCCACCTGTGATTCCTTTCAAAAAGGGAACGAAAGGAAAATGATGTATCTGCAATAAAGATGCACTAGACGGTTTCCTTTCAAAAGGAACAACACGTGTCAGGGAAAGCCTAAAGCCCTGGATTCCTTGGGAGGCCCTAACCTTATGTGTTGACCAAGTGATGCCTGACCAGACCCAGAAAACAGCGTGGTTTCTGTTTTTTCTTTTTATTATTTCAGATTTTCCTAGACTGTAATAACCTAGACTGTAATATGTGCTATAAAGTGGAAGAGTTGGAGGAGATCCATTTTTAAGAGGGGTACGGTTAGGTTTATGTTTCTGATTTGCAATGTTCGGGTTTAAACTTTTCTTTCAGGGAGAACATTTCAAAACCAGTGGCAGTTTCTATGGTGGCTGTATTTACATTGCAGTCCCAGTGCCTGGGAACTACCTTGTTCTTTCCTGGCGCTGTTGAAGCATCAAGAGAAGGAAATTTTGCTTTTAACAATTATTCCTCATGCTGAAATTACGAGTACGGTATTATAGCAGAGAGGTTGCTGAGGTCAGGAAGCAAAAGGAAAAATCTGGATTTTTTTTGTACTGGTATCCATGTATTGGAAACTCTGATTAACATATAAAAAGGAAACACTTGAAACTTGTGTATATGGATATAAGATTCTTTTTTTTTTTCTCTCTCTCTCCCCTCTGCTGCTGAAGAAAACTTTTAGATCTGCTCCTGCTCTGCTAACAAAGCAGTTTGAAAAGCAGTTTAAATTGAAAAGCTTTCCATTTCTTTTCCCCTCCCTTTCTCTTTTTTTTTTTTTTTTATTTTTTCT
>VWZI01010664.1:397042-412696 GCA_013396835.1 Psilopogon haemacephalus
CACTGATGTGGACAGCTGAAGGTATGGGACCTGAGACTGGGGAGCTTGAAACTGGATATCAGGACAAAGTTTTTCACTGAAGAGAGTGGTCAGGCACTGGACTGAGCTGTCCAGGGAGATGGTGGAGTCCCCAACCCTGGATGTGTTTAAGGGTGATTTGGATGTGGTTCTTAGGGATATGGTTTAAGGTGAAATCAATAAATATTTATGCTCCACCAATCATTTCCTGAGCCGTTCCCCTACTCGTGAGTGCAGCTTTCCTCTTTTTGAAGCCTCTTGCATGTGGTATTTAGGGCTATGGTTTAAGGTGAATTTTGTAGAGTAGGGTTCTAGGTTGGATTTGGTGATCCTGAGAGGCTTTTCCAACCTGGATGTTTCTGTGATTCTGTGAGCCCTGCCTGCTGCCTGTTCCTCCTCAGCTGGCCAAGAGCCATACAGTGCAGGTTGCTGCACAGCTGCTCACTGTCCTGCACTGGGAATAACCTGCAGAGGAATAACAGGTGGTGAGGCAAAAAAAGAACCCAAATCACAACTAAAAATCAATATCATGTGAAGGTAGTTTTCCTCTGTACTAATTATCATTCCCATATTCCCAGGAAGAGGAACAGTGACAGAAGGTGGTGGAGGCACCAACCCTGGATGTGTTTAAGGGTGGTTTGGATGTGATGCTTAGGGCTATGGTTTAAGGAGAATCTTGTTGAGTAGGGTTCTAGGTTGGACTTGGTGATGCTGAGGGGCTTTGCCAACCTAGATGTTTCTGTGATTCTGTCTTTGCACTTTTGAAGATAAACTTTCTGGTGATAATTTAGCAGGCATGCAGAGGTGCAATTGCAGGGTCATAACACAGAGCACAGCATTGCAAAAAACCCCAAAACCAACCAACCAAACAAAAAACCCACAAAAAAACCCCCAAAACAAACAAAACACTTAAAACTCACCTAACCTGGTTATGAAAAGCCAGCTGATGGATTCTCATGCTACAGAAGACACTTCACAGGTTGAAGGCTGAGACTCTCAGCATCTGTAAAATATCCAAGTGCCTTCTGCCACACAGTGAGGACCCAGAGCTCAGCATTATTTGGTTTCGTTTGGTCTTGTTCTGTCAATTCAGTGCACCAAAATAACGTCTCCTTCAGGGGAAAATGCTGCAAACTACAGGAGGGGGGAAAAAAATGTGGAAGTTATTTGGATGCATGATGCAGAACTGGAGTGAAGGGCAGAACAGGGTAAAGCAGTTCAAAGGCTTTCTCTAGAATCAGAACTTTGGCTGCCCTGTGGCTGAGAAATAAACACTAAAAAAAAAAAATAAAAATGTATAGGCAGTGGAAAGAAGCTTTGCAATGACAGTGTGTGCATGCAGCCCGGACAGCAACCATGTCCTGGGCTGCGTTAAGAGCAGCGTGGCCAGCAGGGCAAGGGAAGGGATTCTCTCCCTTTACTTTGCTCTCCTCTGTCCCCACCTGCAGTATTTTGTGTAGTTCTGGAGCCCCCAACATAAGCAGGACATGGAACTGTTGGAGCCAGTCCAGAGGAGTGCCACAAAGATGCTCAGAGGTGTGCAGCAGCTCTGCTATGAGGACAGGCTGAGAGAGTTGGGGCTTTTCAGCCTGGAGAAGAGAAGGCTTCCAGGAGATCTTAGAGTAGCCTTCCAGTATCTGAAAGGGGCCTACAGCAAGGCTGGGGAGGGACTACTCACAAGGTCTTGTTAAACTGGCAGAGGGGAGATTTAAACCAGATGTTAGGAGGAAGTTCTTTCCAGTGAGGGTGGTTAGACCCTGGCACAGGTTGCCCAGGGAGGTTGTGGCTGCTCCCTCCCTGGAGGTGTTCAGGACCAGGTTGGATGAGTCCTTGAGTGACCTGTTCTAGTGGGAGGTGTCCCTGCCTATGGCACAGAGGGGTTGGAACTGGATGATCTTTGAGGTCTCTTCCAACCTAAACCATTCTATGATTCTATGAATGAAAGAACAAACTCTCTTTTTGATTTAGGTTTTGGGATTTGTGGGGCTTGATTGAACTTTACACCAAAAATCCAAAGAAGAGGGAAGAAAAAAATCAGGAATTATGTGAAGTTCTATGTGTTGGAAATGAGTTCTCCTAGGGAAGACCATGTCCACCACATCTACTGGCAGAAATGTTGGAGCTGGCCCTTCCCCTGGTTCAGTGCAAGAAGTCTGCCTCTGCACAGAAAACCCACAGGCTTCAAGAACAGCAGGAGGGTTTGGCTGATCTAGTAAGAGGAATTCATTTTGAAAAGGCAGACAATGGCACCAGCTTGTCCCAAGGGTAAAATAAAGCTTCCACACAACACATCCCAGGTGGGGAGTGCCCTTAGCTGAGCAACCCCAGCTGCAAAATGATTCCAGGTGTGCAAGGACTACTGCCTCTGGAAGCAATGGTGGGGGATGCTGGGCACATTATGAATCCCTCCCTTCCCAACACTAGCCCTGCATCCTTCTGCTGACTCTGCCCTGTGCACAGAGGAAGCAATCCTCATGCATAGACTCAAGCTCACCACAAGGTTCTGCTGTGTTAGGCTTGGGTATGGCAATGAGATTTACCTGCTTTGCCCTCCTCCCTCAGCAGTAGATACCTCAGGCTACCAGACAAAACACTGTCAGGAGTAAAAGGTTCCTTGCCTCCTCTCTGGCCTTTAATAAAACCACAGGAGACAAGACATATTTAATCCCTACTGGAAAGATTCAGGCTCCAGACTGGTTGGATAGGGTCAGGCTGGTTCCTGCTCTAACATTTTAAAACCCTGTCTACCCTCCTCGAGACAGGATGAGGATCACAATCCAGGCAGCCTTACTGTGAAAAGCTACTCAGAAGTGTTTGGTTTTTTTCTCATCTCCAAATCAAGACAAATTTCTCAACTGCTTGTAGGAGTCTTGTTTCTAGAAGTCATAAATGGAAAGAAGTGTCTTCCCCCCCACCCCCACCCATGTCTTCTTCTCCACACACTGTTTTCTGCCTTCAGGGTATCTGTTCTAATCTTCAAAAAAAATCCATCTGGTTATTTTACTGTAATACACTCACCAGAACTGTAAGATCATAGAGAAAAAAAAAAAAAAACAAACATCAAAAATACATTGGGAAAGGACCTGCTAAGGTTTCTAGGCCAACCTCCTGCTTGAAGCTGCAATAACATCACCACCAGATCAGACTGGGGGGTGACTTTGTGTAGATGAAAGTCACCAAGGAGAGAAATCCCACTTCTTCCCTGAATGAGATGGCACTCCAGGTGAAGAAGTTTAGTTCTGGTTTTAAACATTTAGCATGAAAGTAGTCTTGAAGTGAGAGAGTCATCCTTAGTAGCTAAATGTGGTAAAGCAACAGACCTGGAAGAAGGGTCACAGGATCACAGGCTTAAAGGATGTCAGGGGCTGGAAGAGACCCAAAGAGATCATCGAGTCCAACCCCTCTGCCAGACCAGGACCAGACAATTTTGCTCAGGTCACAGAGGAATGCATCCAGAGAGGTCTTGACAGTCTCCAGAGAAGGAGATTCCACAACCTCTCTGGGCAGCCTGTGCCAGTGTTCTGTGACCCTCACAGTAAAAAGGTTCCCCCTTGTGTTGAGCTGGAACCTCCTATGCTGCAGCTTCCATCCATTGCTCCTTATCTTATCCCAAGGACCACGTGAGCAGAGCCTGTCCCCTCCTCTCCTGACCCCCAGCCCTCAGATATTTATAAACATTTATTAAATCCCCTCTCAGTCTTCTCCAGACTAAGCAGCCACAGGTCCCTCAGCCTCTCCTCATCAGGCAGTGCTCCAGTCCCTTCATCATCCTCATAGCCCTCTGTTGGAGCCTTTCCAGCAGATCCCTGCCCCTCTTAAACTGGGGAGCCCAGGGAGATGGTGGAGTCATCATCACTGGTGGTGTTCAAGGAAGAGCTGGATGGGTCACTTAGTGCCATGGTCCAGGTGATTGGATAGGGCTGGGTGATGGGTGGGACTGGATGATCTTGGAGGTCTCTTCCAACCTGGCTGGCTCTATTCTATTCAAAACTGAAGGCACTACTCAAGATGAGATCTCATCAGGGCAGAGTAGATGGGGAGGAGAACCTCCCTTCATCTGGGTCTAGTCAGGCTTTTATATCTTGCTTTACCCCTGTGTAATGCTACATGTTGGACACACAGTCTCAGTCAGGACAAATGTTGCTGCACAGGTGAAATCTCCAGTGCAGTTCTTATGTATAGATTCTCACAGGCTTCCTTTGTGAGCTCTGCTTTGCTAATTGAATTTCTACTTGGATATGTGTGAAAATAACTTATTACCATCTGAAAGTCAATGCTGATTTTATATGGCATCCAGGAGACAAATTTCCTCCTAATCTATCCATTTTGTCAAATACAGATGATACTTAAGAACAGCTCACAGGGCTGGGATAAAGCAGGTTAGATTTAGAATCATAGAATTAGTCAAGGTTGGAAGGGACCACAAGCATCATCTAGTTCCAAGCCCCCTGCCATGCCCAGGGACACCCTACCCTAGATCAGGTTGCCCACAGCCTCATCCAATTTGGCTTTAAACACCCAACCACCCTCCTGGGCAACCCATTCCAGGGCCTCACCACTCTCATGGTGAAGAACTTGCTCTTCAGACTTGCCTCTGAAGAAAGTATCTGCCCTCAGCAGTGACTACCCAGGGCTCCCCCTGACTAGCCAAGTCTCTGAGTGAGTAGAAAAGGGACTAAGGGGCAATATTCTACACCATCCATTGGATCACTTACATCTGTGCTTCAGCTAAACCCACCTTTTCCTCCAGCACTCCCCAGAAAGGCCACAGCTGGGCTAAATCCCAGTTTCTAGCACACCCCCACCAAGCAATCATAGAATCATAGAATGGTTTAGGTTGGAAGATACCTCAAAGATCATCCAGTTCCAACCCCCTGTGCCATAGGCAGGGACACCTCCCACTAGAACAGGACACTCAAGACCTCATCCAGCCTGGCCTTGAACACCTCCAGGGAGGGAGCAGACACAACCTCCCTGGGCAACCTGTTCCTGTGTCTCGCCACCCTCACTGTGAAGAACTTCCTCCTAACATCACGTTTAAATCTCCTCTCTGCCAGTTTGAACCCATTCCCCCTCGTCCTGTCATTACAAGACCTTGTGAATAGTCCCTCCCCAGCCTTCCTGTAGCCTCCTTCAGGTACTGGAAGGTTGCTCTAAGGTCTCCTGGAAGCCTTCTCTTCTCCAGGCTGAAAAGTCCCAACTCCCTCAGCCTGTCCTCATAGCAGAGCTGCTGCAGCCCTCTGATCATTTTCGTGGTCCTCCTCTGGACTCTCTCCAACAGTTCCATGTCCTTCTTGTGCTGGGGGCTTCAGAACTGCACACAGTACTCCAGGTGGGGTCTGACAAGAGCAGAGTAAAGGGGAAGAATCCTCTCCCTTGCCCTGCTGGCCACAGCTTTTCTTAATGCAGCCCAGGGGACAATGCAATAGGGAAATAAAAAGTGTTGCAAGATTGCTGGGGAGCAATGGGACACAGTGAGATTTTGATGAGCATGCTGGCACTGAGACACAGTCCTGAGAAAGGATCACTATACATTTCAGTGTACATTTCCCATTTCAGTGTCATCCACCTTAAGCATCCTTTCCTTTCCTTGGATTACACAGAGAGTTCAGCAGTTTTGCAGGCTCTTCCCCAAGGCAGCTGCTGAAATCCAGGCAAGGGATTCTTCAGAGGTAAAATGCTTCCAAAGACTTTCACTCAGCTGACATGATGAACATCAGAAAATTATACCTGTGAACCCATTCCTTGCAGTTCTGTACTTCATTTAAATCATTTCACCTACTTTTCCTCTTTTCCCTTTCTTTTTTTTTTTTTTCCCCCAGTCATTACACAACATCTGAAAGATAAAAGAGGGAAATCATTTTGTTACTTTAAATACTTATCTCAAGCTCTCATTTTGACTACATCAAATAACATGCACTGTGCTAAAAAATGCACAGGGGAAAAAATCCCAAGGATGTAGCTAAGAGATTGTGAGAAGGGGAAGGAAAAAAAACCCAAAACCAAAAACCAACAACTAAAAAAACAACCCAGAAAACAACAACTGCAGATCATAGAAGAAGAAGTGTCTGAAAAATGAGAAACAACAACAAGAACACACACACAAAAAAAAAAAAATAACAAAGCTATAGCATGGCAGAAGAAAGAAATAAATATACCACATAATTTATTGCAGGGAGAGTTCTGAAGAAAATGTCTTGTGAAATAAATATAATGCTCATGAGGACAAGAGATCTCATTCATATCCAATCTGTCTTGTGTAAAGAACTAGGCAATAATGTTCAAGTAAGTGAGTCACTGCAAGATCTCCTAGCTCGGATGAAGATTGCTCAATAGAAATAATCACAAGCCACAGGAGAAAAAAAAAAAAAAAAAAAAAAAAACAAACAAAAAAAGAAAAAAAAAAAAAAAAAAAAAAAAAAGACAGTGTAAGTACAGGTGGGAAAGGGATACACACTCGGGGCAATAAACTGGCACAAAATGCCCAGATTGAATCATAGAATCAGTCAGGGTTGGAAGCGACCACAAGGATCATCAAGTTCCAACTCCCCTGCCACAATCAGGGACACCCTACCCTAGATCAGGCTGGCCACAGCCTCAGCCAGCCTGGCTGCAAACACCTCCAGGGATCTGGCCCCAAACACCTCCCTGGGCAACCCATTCCAGGGCCTCACTTCTCTTATGGTGAAGAACTTCCTCCTCACATCCGATCTCAATCTCCCCGCCTTCAGCTTCGCTCCATTAACCTAAGAACTGTCACTACCTGATAGCCTAAAAAGTCTCTCTCCAGCTTTTCTGTAGGCCCCCTTCAGATTTGGAAGGTCACAAGAAGGTCACCTGGGAGCCTCCTCTTCTCCAGACTGCACAGCCCCAACTCTTTCAGTCTGTGCTCACAGGAGAGGTGCTCCAGCCCTCTGAGCATCTCTGCCCTGGACACACTCCAGCATGTCCACATTCCTCTTGTAATAGGAGCTCCAGAACTGGATGCAGTACTCCAGGTGGGGTCTCACCAGGTAGTGTAGAGGGAGAGAATCACCTCCCTGGCCCTGCTGGCCACACTTCTTCTCATGCAGCCCAGGCTCTGCTTGGCTTTCTGGGCTGCAAGTGCTGTACAAAGGAAAATTGCTGGACAAAGGAAAGGCAAGGTGCACGTCCTTCTCCATCTTACAGGCTGCTCTGCCTCTTTGTGACAGTGAAGGTCTGCTCTTTGTGACAGTGAAGATCTGCTGGAGTGCCCAAGGTGACAGCCTCCCTTTGTCTGTGCTTGAGATGGCACAGAGGTAGACAACCTGGATAAAGGGCGACTGATTTGTGGATCTGAACTCAAGGCTTTCTTAGAGGAGGACCTTTCAACTGTTCTTCACAATGAGACGTGAAGATCTGAGGCTCAGGAAATGTCAGGTTCCTTTGATGCCACCACCAACCTGCACGCAGAATCATAGAATCACAGAATGGTTTAGGTTGGAAGTGACCTCAAAGATCATCCAGTTCCAACCCCCCTGCGCCATAGGAAGGGACACCTCCCACTAGAGAAGAAGAGAGAATCTGGTGTCAAACAGATTTAGGCACTTAAATAACTGAAAATTTATATATACTTGCCATGCAGTAGCTACACCTAACTTGGGGGTGTTATCTTTTTGTATGTCCACATGATCTTCCACGGGCAGGATGAGGAAGACTGCAGTTGTGGCCAAACAGGATTGGGGCAGCCCTTGCAGTGCAAAAGACTGGTAGTCACATTACACAGAACCACACAGAAACATCCAGGTCAGAAAAGTCTCTCAGCATCACCAAGTCCAACCTAGAACCCTACTCAACAAGATTCACCTTAAACCATAGCTCTAAGCACCACATCCAAACCACCCTTAAACACACCCAAAGCACCCATAAAGACAGCCAGGGTGAGTGACAGACTGAAAGAGTTGGGGCTGTTCAGTCTGGAGAAAAGAAGCCTCCCAGGTGATCTTCTTGTGGCCCTCCAGTATCTGAAGGGAGCCTACAAGAAAGCTGGGGAGGGAATTTTTATGCTACCAGGTAGTGACAGGACTAGGTGCAATGGAGTAAAGCTGGAGGTGGGGAGATTCAGACTGGATGCGAGGAGGAAGTTGTTCAGCATGAGAGTGGTGAGAGCCTGGAATAGGTTGCCCAGGGAGGTGGTTGTGGCCACATCCCTGGAGGTGTTTGCTGCCAGGCTGGCAGAGGCTGTGGGCAGCCTGATCTAGGGTTTGGAGCTAGATGATCCTTGTGGTCCCTTCCAACCCTGACTGATTCTATGATTCTATGACTCCACTGCCTCCCTGGGCAGATAATTCCAGTCCCTGACCAATCTCTCTCAGTGAAAAACTTTTTCCTAATGTCCAATCTAAACCTCCCCAGCCTCAGCTTGAGACCATTCCCCTTTTTTCTGTCTCTATCTACCTGTGAGAAGAGCCCAGCAGCAGCCTCTCCACAAAGCCCCTTCAGGTAGTTGTAGACAGGAGTGAGGTCTCCCCTTAGCCTCCTCACTTTCAAACTAAAACGATTAGGAGAGTTCCCCATCCAAGCCAACACATCCTTGGGAAAGGCTGGCTTGGGCAGCAGGAGAACAGCAA
Organism: Psilopogon haemacephalus; assembly: GCA_013396835.1. Lineage (NCBI taxonomy): Eukaryota > Metazoa > Chordata > Aves > Piciformes > Megalaimidae > Psilopogon > Psilopogon haemacephalus. Next base: position 405,652 of record VWZI01010664.1, read on the forward strand.
CACACAGAACTGAGAGTGTTCAAGCATGGCATGCTTGCCCGAGGACCTGGCACTGACTGCCAAAGAGCTGCCCTTGGTGAGAAGCAAGGACTCAGCCGCTTGCAAACCCACACTCTCTGCCTGCTGGCAGGGCTGGTTTCAGCCCTCCTACACACTGGGGCTCTCAGAGAGCGTCTACAGAAGGTGTCTGGGCACCTTGTGCAGTCAGAGGAGAAAAAAAACCAGACATCTCCAGCGAGTGATTCATCACTCTCTAAAATCTGAGCCTTGTGAGAAGGCTTCAAAACACCCCAGTTCCTTTACTCCCAAAATAAAGCCAAACTCGCTTTTATATACATGTATATGTTTTGGTTTGTTTTCATTAGCTGCTTCTCTTCTTGCAGGTGCCTGAAGAATATTTGAGGGAAAATAAAGGATTTGACTATTTCTGAATGTAAAGCTGCTGCAGCCATAGGCATCCAGCTTTGGCAGGCTAGAGGTAGGGAAGGAGAGGGCAAAAGGATCTGCTGACAACTGGGTCTTGCATAGGGATTTTTCCAATCCAGGACTGCAGATCTGGATCAGGAATCTCCTTGTGGCTTCTGTTTTTACCAGTGTTTGCATAGCCATGCTAAAATGCAGCATTATAGAATCGTAGCATCATAGAATGTCAGGGGCTGGAAGGGACCTCAAAAGATCACCAGGTCCAGCCCCACTGCCAGAGCAGGATGACATTGGAATGCATCCAGATGTCTCTTGGATATCTCCAGAGAGGGAGATTCCACAATCTCCCTGGGCAGCCTGTTCCCCTGCTCTGTCACCCTCACAGGGAAGCAAGTTTTTCCTCAGGTTCACATGGAACCTCCTATTTCTCAACTTCCACCCATTGCTCCTTGTCCTGTCATTGAGCATCACCAAGAAGATGCTGGCTCCATCCTCCTGGCATTCACCCCTCACATATTTATATTTACGGTAGGAGACTGTTTTATCTGTCCTTGCTTCCTCCTCTTCCTCATTTGCTGGGGGTGAGGCAGCAAGAAGACAGCAGAAAAAAAGAAAAAAAACAGCTGTGGAGAGAGGGCAGGGAGAATGTTGGGGATGGGATAGGATCGAGAGAGGCAAGGCATCAGTCTGCACCTACCTGACACCCTTGGCAAAGCAATAATACTGCAGAAGTGTGTCTGGCTGCTGAGTGGTCCAGCATATCCAGGAGCTCTCAGCAGGACAAAGTGTTGTAACCTTAAAGATGAAGAATTTCTGATAAGCAGGGCTGGTTTGAGAGAAAAAGGCTATCTACCCACATTTAAGAAGATGTCCTTTTGTCTACACAGCTCTTTGTTTTTCAATCCAAATTTGGAGTTTGGGCTGCTGGGTTTTTTTGGGTTTTTTTTTTCAGGCTATGAGTTGTGGGTGGGTATTTTTGTTCAGGGTAATGTATATCTAAGATGATACAGATTGTTGCTTTAGCCAGAAAGATGCCACAGTGTCAGGATAGTGAGGAGAACAAAATAGGCATTTTAAAGACCAAAAAAAGGAGAAGAACACCACCACCACCTGAGTGACCTGATCAAGGTCAGAACATGAGTCAGTCAGGGAGGGAGGCAGGCAGGGAACTTGCTTCTGCGCTCCAAGTCGCAATGCCTGTGCCTTGGGTTTCACTAGCTGCAAGAAATAATCATCAGAAAGAATCCCTTGGAGAAAAACAACACAGGGAAGCTAAAAATTAAACCACATCAACAAGTGCTCCCTTTTACTGAAGCAGTTCAAACTGCTACCATGGAAAATTTTCCCCGTGGCTGTAGGTGCAAATAGCACAGTGAGTGATAAAAAGAACAGGCAAAGGAAATGTTATCTGTGGATCATAGAATCCCAAGCACAGCTCCAGGCTGGGTGGGGAATGGCTGAGAGCAGCCCTGAGCAAAAGGACCTGGGGGGCTGAGGTGATGAAAAGATGAGGCTGGAGTGTGAGTGCAGCCCAAACGGCAACTGTGTGCTGGGCTGCAGCAAGAGCAGCTGTGGGCAGCAGGGCAAGGGAGGGGATTCTGCCCCTTGGCTCTGCTCTCCTCACACCCCACCTGGAGCACTGTGTGCAGTTCTGGAGCCCCCAACACAAGCAGGACATGGAAGCGCTGGAGCTAGTCCAGAGGAGGCCACCAAGATGCTGAGAGGGCTGTGGTGGCTCTGCTGTGAGGACAGGCTGAGAGAGTTGAGGCTCTGCAACCTAGAGAAGAGAAGGCTGCCAGGAAAGCTTGGAGTGACCTTGCAGGATCTGAAGGGGGCTACAGGAAAGCTGGGAAGGGACTATTGACAAGGTCTTGTAATGACAGAATGAGGAGTAATGGCTTTAAACTGGCAGAGGGGAGATTGAAACTGGATGTTAGGAAGAAGTCCTTTGCAGTGAGGGTGGTGAGACACTGGAAGAGGTTGCCCAGGGAGGTTGTGGCTGCTTCCTCCCTGAAGGTGTTCAGGACCAGGTTGGATGAGGTCTTGAGTCGACCTGTTCTAGTGGGAGGTGTCCCTGCCTATGGCAAGGGGTTGGAACTGAATGATCTTGGAAGTCCCTTCCAACCTAAACCATTCAATGATTCTATGATTCTATAACTGGTTTGGTTGAAAAAGCTCTCTAAGATCATTGAGTCCAATTATCAGGCTAAGGTCATGACAGCCATTAAACCACATCCCAGAATGCCACATCCACCCATTTCTTGAACACCTCCATGGGTGATGACTCCACCACCTCCCTGGGCAGCTTGTTCCAATGCCTGACCACTCTTTCAGTAAAGAAATTTTCCCTCATCTCCAATCTAAACCTCTCCTGGCACAATTTCAGGCCATTGCCTCTTGTTATATCACCTGATACTAGGGAGAAGAGACACTGGCAGATGCATCGTGGCTGCTTAAATTGCTGGGACATTCTGGAGGGGGACTCCCATGACCAACCAAAGGAGCCAGCTCGGGGCTGTGCCTGCATAGTGTCACTAGTTGCTGTGGGCAGGTGAGTACAGCAAGTAAATGTTCCAGTGGGAATTGTCCCTGCCTATGGTGGGAGGTTGGAACTAGATGATCTTTGAGGTCCCTTCCAACCTGATCAATTCTATGAGGGCAACGAAGTGGGCACACCAATGTTTCTGAGGCACTTGCTAGCAAGGCAATGCATTATTCAGCAGAAGGCACAACACTACCTAAGCACTGGAGTTTTAAAGTGCAATTAATGGATCACTTTTCACTTCCTAAGATCTCCCATCCCATTCTTCAACCGTTACACATCTGCCTGGCAGGGGATGCATCGCTCTGCTTTGGTGAGTCTCATTATTTTACAGTACAGATACTAGGGAACATAGAATCATAGACTCATAGAATCAGTCAGAGAAGGAACCACAAGGATCAGCCAGTTCCAACCCCCCTGCCATGCCCAGGGACACCCTACCCTAGATAAGGCTGCCTATAGCCTCATCCAGCCTGGCTGCAAACACCTCCAGGGATAGGGCCACAACCACCTCCCTGGGCAACCCATTCCAGGCTCTCACCACTCTCATGCTGAACAACTTCCTCCTCATGTCCAATCTGAAACTCTCCACTTCCAGCTTTGCTCCATTCCCCCTAGTCCTGTTACTCCCTGTTAGCCTAAAAAGTCCCTCCCCAGCTGTTTTGTAGCCCCCTTCAGATACTGGAGGGCCACAAGAAGGTCCCCTGGGAGCCTCCTCTTCTCCAGACTGAACATACTTTCAGTTGTAGCAACTCAGCTGAAGTCAGTGGAACTATGAAAGCCTACACAGTAATTAAGGAATTACCTCAAGACATTAAACTTATCAGCCTGACTCCAGATACCATAGATTTAAATGAGAGAGAGAATAAGCATTCGTGATACCTTGTTATAAAAGAGGTGTTTCTGACTTCTATCTACTCGTACCCAAAAAATCCCAACACCACCTTACACAAGCGACATGAACACAGACTGAGGAATCATAAAAAAAAAAACACAGCAGAAAAGGAAAAGAAAAGAAGAAGTTAAAAAAAAAAAAAAAGAAAAAAGGCATTCATTTTTAACATCCTGATTTTTTCAGACTGACTTCACGCTTTCAGAGAGCTGTGTGATGACAATACAAACAGTAGCTCATTTCTCAATCAAATTCCACCCACATCAGTGTGTCACACTTGTGCCTGATGAGCAGGAAAAGGGTGGTGATGGGGTGTTATATACCCAGGGGCATGTAGACATACAAAACAACAGGTACTGCAAGCCCCTCTTCAAAGCTTTCTTGTCTCTGCTCTTGCCCTAGATAGAGGGCTGGACCAGCAGAAAAAAAGTAGGATATGGAGGTTTTTTTGGTACCAATACCGCAATCTTTGAAACCTTCAGAGGCAAAGATACATATATACAGTCTATATATATATACACATATATATATATACTTATATATATATATACACATGTGTATATATGTATATAGACACACACACACATATGTATATATATATATACACACACACACTTACGTATTTAGTCCTGGGACCAGTCTAGTTCAACATCTTTGTGGGCGACATGGACAGAGGCATTGAGTGTAGCCTCAGCAAGTTTGCTGCTGACACCAAGCTGTGTGGTACAGCAGATATACTGAAGGGCAGGGATGGCATCCAGGGGGACCTGGACAGGCTGGAGAGGTGGACACAAGCCAACCTCATGAGGTTCAACAAGGCCAAGTGCAAGGTCCTGCAACTGGGTTGATGCAATCCAAGCACAAATCCAGGCTGGGTAGTGACTGCCTGAAGAACAGCCCTGAGGAGAGGGACTTGGAGGTGCTGGTGAACCAGAAGCTCAACATGAGCCAGCAGTGTGCACTTGCAGCCCAGAAAGCCAACCAGAGCCTTAGCTGCATCAGAGGTGTGATCAGCAGGGTCAGGGAGGTGATTCTCCCCCTTTACTCCACCCTGGCGTGAATTCACCTGGAGTACTGCATCCAGTTCTGGAGCCCCTATTACAAGAGGGATGTGGAGATGCTGGAGCATGTCCAGAGAAGGGCCATGAGGATGCTCAGAGGGCTGCAGCAGCTCTGCTATGAGGAGAGACTGAGAGTTGGGGCTGTGCAGGCTGGAGAAGAGGAGGCTCCCAGGTGACTTTCTTTTGGCCTTCCAGAATTTGAAGGGAGCCTACAGAAAAGCTTCAGAGACTTTTTAGGCAATCAGGTAGTGACAGGACTAGGGGCAATGGAGTAAAGCTGGAGGTGAGGAGATTCAGATTGGATGTGAGGAGGAGGTTCTTCCCCATGAGAGTGGTCTGAGACTGGAGTGGGTTGCCCAGTGGGGTAGTTGTGGCCACATCCCTGGAGGTGTTTGCAGCCAGGCTGGATGAGGCTATGTCCAGCCTGATCTAGGGTGGGGTGTCCCTGGTCATGGCAGGGGGGTTGGAACTTGATAATCCTTGTGGTTCCTTCCAACCCTGACAGATTGTGTGATTCTATGATTTAACTGTACTTTCCAATAAGTCTCTGAATCAAAAAAGAAAAAATCCACTAACTGTGATGATTTCTGTCTTTGACACTAAGTAAACTGAGGCTGACTGACCTGACCTGCCACCAGCCACCCCCAGTGTGGACCACTGGGGCTGCGTTCTGAGTCCCCCTCCTCTTCCACGGCTGCTGCACCGATCTCTTTCGGGGCGTAATTACTACATCAGTAACAATGAGATGATTTCCTCTGACAGAGACTGCTCTAAGTGCCCGGCCCGCAGGTTACATCTCACCTGCAGGAACTTAGAGGCTATAAACGGCCATTTGATTTCATGATTCATTTAAAGCCAGACAAACTGCTGCTCCCAAGCCTCTGCTCCCCCTTCCTCCTCCCCCCCCCTTTCCCCTTTTCACATCCGATGACTGCACGGTGAGTGGAATTCTACTCAGCATGTCACACTCCGGTGGACGGAGACGGTTTGTAAAAGCTGATAAGCCTCGTTAAGGTTTGCAACTTTGTATGAACTCGGGCGATAAATACTGCGGTCGTGAAATGCCAAATACTGCTGAAATGTTGGCGTGAGCACGACAGAGCTCGCAGCTAATGTGGGAGCGTGTAGGTACGCCGTGCAGGAAATTACAGCCGGGATGTGCAGCCCCTTTCTGTGCAAAATCCTTGCCTTTTCGAGCCAAGGGTGTTTTGCTAGAGCGAGGCTACACGGGGAGCTAATCGAGCGCATGGCTTCGCGTTTCAATTAATGAAGCAGGGACGGAGCGATGAGGGTCCTGCATGACTGCTGAGGGAAGGGACTGCCACTGGTTGCTCATGGCTTACCCTGCTGGCTTACCTTTTACCTGCTCTGAGGAGGATGGGGCACACCCAGCCTGTGGCTAATGACTAGAAAGACTCCTTCCCCTTCATTTTCAACAAAGAGATGACAACCCCAGTTACTAGCAAACTTTCAAATTATCTTCCTCTTTTTTTTTTTTTTTCCTTCCACCATTTTCTTCCTCCTTTTTTCTTTTTTTCCTCTCCTTTCTTTTTTCTTTTTTTTCTCTTTTTTTCTCTTTCTTTCTTTTTTCCTCCTTTTTATTCCCCTTTTTTCTTTTTTCCTCCTTTTTTCTCCCCTTCTCTTTCTTCTCATTTTTTCTCCCCTTTTCTTTTTTCTCCTTTTTATTCTCCTTTTGCTTTTTTTTCTCATTTTTTCTCCTTTTTAATCTCATTTTTTCTTTTTTATCCTTTTTTCTTTTCTTCCTCCTTTTTATTCTCTTTTTTTTCCTTCTTTTTAATTTCCTCCTTTTTTCCTCCTCTTTTCTCCTTTTTTCTTTTTCTTATTTTTTCTCCTTTTTCCTTTATTCTCCTCTTTTCCACCTTGTTTTCTCCATTTCCCCTCATTTTTTCTTCTCTTTTCTCCTTTTTTCTCCTTTTTTTTCTTATTCTCCTCTTTTCCACCTTGTTTTCTCCATTCCCCTCATTTTTTCTTCTTTCTCCTTTTTTCTTTTTCTCCTTTTTTCTTTATTCTCCTCTTTTTCACCTTGTTTTCTCCATTTCCCTTCATTTTTTCTTTTTTCTCTTTTTTATCCTTTTTTCTTTTTTTTTTTCCTCCTTTTTATTTTCT
>VWZI01010664.1:427235-441380 GCA_013396835.1 Psilopogon haemacephalus
AATAGAATAGAATAGAATAGAATAGAATAGAATAGAATAGAATAGAATAGAATAGAATAGAATAGAATAGAATAGAATAGAATCAGCCAGGTTGGAAGATTATCCAGTCCAATCTATCACCCAGCCCTATCCAAACAACTAGACCATGGCACTAAGTGCTCCATCTAGTCCTTTCTTGAGCACCTCCAAGGACAGTGACTCCACCACTTCCCTGGGCAGCCCATTCCAATGCCAATCACTCTCTCTGTCAAGAACTTCTTCCTAATATGCAGCCTATACCTCCCCTAGCACAACTTGAGACTCTCTTCCTTTGTTCTGTTGCTGGTTGCCTGGCAGAAGAGGCCAATCCCACTTGGTTACAATCTCCCTTTAGGTAGTTGTAGAGAGCAATGAGGTCTGCCCTGAGCCTCCTCTTCTCCAGGCTAGACAACCCCATCTGCCTTAGGCTCTCCTCACAGGGCTGTGCTCCAGGCCCCTCATCAGCTTTGTTGCCCTTCTCTGGAAATATTCCAGTACCTCAATATCTCTCTTGAATTGAGGGGCCCAGAACTGGACAGGTGCAGCCTGACCAATGCCAAGTACAGGGGAAGGATAACCTCCTATGTCCTGCTGGCCACAGTATTCCTGATCCATTGGCTCTCCTGGCCACCTGGGCACACTGCTGGCTCATGCTCAGCCTAGTATCTACAAGCATCCCCAGGTCCCTTTCTGCCTGGCTTCTCTCCAGCCACTCTGTCCCCAGACTGTGGTACTGCCTGGGGTTGTTGTGACTGAAGTGTAGAACTCTACACTTAGCCTTGTTAAATCTCATCCCATTGGCCTCTGCCCACCCTTCCAGCCTGTCTAGGTCCCTCTGCAGGGACCTCCTACCCTCCAACAGATCCACACCTGCTCCTAACTTGGTGTCATCTGCAAACTTACTGAGGATGGACTCAACTCCCTCATCCCGGTCACCAACAAATATATGGATTCTGTAGGTCTTCAGAACTTGGTTTGGGGTTGGGTTTTCTTCTCCTGTATTAAAAATGTGTTTGTGTTGCATCCAAGTTCTTAGCTTTCCCTACAAAGCCCTCTTCCTTCTTTGTTTCACAGAGATCAAACTAGTAGCATTTTGGAGCATTCTACATGAAAGGAGAGCAAAGAAAAGTCCCACAGCTAGAAAAAAAAAAAAAAAAATTTTTAAAAAGCCTTCTTTTCCTCCTACTTTCCTTATGTAGCAGGTTTAGTATCTTTAGTTTCTTCGTAATAACCAAGCTGCACTTACTCTTTTCTTTAGTTTACCAATGGCTGATGTCAGCAAAGCCTATATATGCACTTCATCTCAACTAGGAGAGTGCAGAAAGACTCACAAAAATTATTGGAAGCTTTTGTAGCAGCTTTTACCAAGCAAATCTCAGAGTGGGATCATTTTATACCTTGCCTGCATTTAACGAGGACAATTTCAAAGCTGAATTGTCTTCCAGGTTTTGTTTTCTTCTCCTCACTCTCCTTTCTTGTTCCCATCAGTGAATTAGCAGTAGAGAGCAGAAAGGGCATCATTGTGCCCTTGCAACGAGGTGTAATCATACTGAAGGCTGCTGTAGTGACAGGCAATATAGTGTAAATAAAGCTCTCCTTTTATACAATAATTTGGATTTTTATGGGGAAATTGTGCAAGCTTTCCATAGGAGCACCCAGAGTTGGTGCCATTCGGCAGAACTTTCTCATTCCACTCCTAAACCTGTCATTGGCAAACAAACCCTGTGCTTCTTATTGACTGAGAGGTAGCAACAATCCATACTGAAAGCTCTCTAGGGGCATTAAAAGGTTTTTATGTCTGCAACAGCACATCTATCTAATCTGCAACGGTCTGCTCACTTAGGGACACTAACTGGTAGAGATAAGCACAGGTTTGCAGTTTCTTACCTGGAGGGCAGTGGTTAGGTGGTTTATAGGCAGGATGACCTCAAGCTGATGCCAACTTTACCCTTTTTTTCTTTTTTTTTTCTTTTTTTTCTGGGTGCTCACATAAACGTCTGAAGTTGTACACATCATATTAGCAGCCACTCGAAATGCTGGAGGTGCCATCTTCACAGCCATGCATGGGGGTGGAAAGCAGTGGGAACGTGGGAATGTACTCAGGATCATCAGCAGTGCTAAGGGGAATGTGGAGAACAAAGCAAGCAACACACAGGCACTTCATTATAATACATTTTGGTGCACAAAATCTGTTTGCTCTCAAGAATCAAGAGCAGAAAATCAGAATCCATGAGTACTGTGTGCAGTTCTGGAGCTCCCAAAACAAGAAGGACATGGAACTATTGAAGCCAGTCCAGAGGAAGGCCAAAAAGATGCACAGAGGACTGCAGCACCTCTGCTATGTCCTCATAAGAGAGTCCTCAGCCTGGATAAAAGAAGGCTTCCAGGAGACCTTAGAGTAGCCTTCCAGTATCTGAAATGTGCCTACGGGAAGGTTGGGGAGGGACTATTCACAAAGTCTTGTAATGAGAGGGCCAAAAAGATGCTCAGAGGACTGCAGCACCTCTGCTATGTCCTCATATGAGAGTTGGAGCTCTTCAGCCTGGAGAAAAGAAGGCTTCCAGGAGACCTTAGAGTAGCCTTCCAGTATCTGAAAGGGGCCTACAGGAAGGCTGGGGAGGGACTATTCACAAAGTCTTGTAATGACAGGATGAGGAGGAATGGGTTTAAACTGGAAGAGGAGAGATTTAAATGGGATCTAAGGAGGAAGTTCTTTCCAGTGAGGGTGGTGAGAAAATGGAACGGATTGCCCAGGGATGTTGTGGCTGGAGGTGTTCAAGGTCAGGCTGGATGAGGCCTTGAGTGACCTGTTTTAGTGGGAGGTGTCCCTGCCTATGGCACAGGCGGGTTGGAAATGGATGAGCTTTGAGGTCCCTTCCAACCTAAACCATTCGATGATAAAGAGAGGATCCAGCACAGGTGATCTCCTGATCATTTTAAAGGTATTTCATATAGTGCATTTAGACTGTTTAAGAGTTTTCATCAGAGAAAATCAGCTGCCATACCAAATGTGTAGGTCCTCCAGGTTCTTCACTCTTCCACTGTCCATCGGATGCATCGCAGTTGTAGCGTGGCTGTCTCAGCTTGCTTCCATGAGCAACAGAAAGCTGCTGGATATGAATATGCAAAAAAAACCCCAAACAACACTATTAGCACAATCAGGGTACACTTGGACTCCAGAATCCAGTAGCTGTTGGACTCTGCATTGCTCTCAAGCTCAAGACACAGCTATATTTTTCTCAGTAAGAATCTAGCCTGGCTCACACTGGGCTCTGATGGCACTTCAGCAGCATTGTACCACAAGTAGAATCATAGAATCATAGAATGGTTTAAGTTGGAAGAGACCTCAAACATCATCCAGTTCCAACCCCCTGCCATAGGCAGGGTCAAACATGGGGTGACAAAATCCCATGCCTGGGTGTGAAGAAAAGAGAGTGACTAGGACCATCGGGTGCAGATTTTGTGATGGTTTTGTTTAACTCCAGGCACGTTGATGAAGCCCTAGTCCATTAGCAAACGAAAGTTTGTCTACATATGAAACACTCCCTGAAATCGGCTCAGCAAATCAAGCTTCTGCTTTGCTAAGTGAAATAAATGAACAAAGCACTTGTGGCCAGTTCGGAAAAGCAGCAGAAGGCAGGTGAACGTGGCATGTGCTCCACATAGCTCCCATTCCTTCTCTGTCATGTGGTGAAGACTTCTCTGCACTGGTAAAGGAAGGTGGTGTAAACTAAACGTCCAATTTTCCCACCCTGCTGGCAATTGTTCGGAGCCTGCTTCTTGTGCCTTTCTCTCTCTCTCTCTCTCTCTCTCTTAACAAATCTTGAAGGGAACAGGATTCATCAGTACACAAATGGCCTTTATTTCTGGCTGTTAAAAAAAACCTGATGATGAGCAACATTTCCAAGGAAGAAAAAGCAGTCAATTTCCGAAGCATGTGCAGAGTTAATGTCTGCAGTAATTGCGCCTAAGTACGGTAGAGCAGAGATGCGCTGCCAGCTGGAGCCAGGGATTAAAAAGGAAACATCTGTGCTGAGATTATAGGAGCAGAGGAAGCTGTGGGAAGGAAGGAAGTGAGAATGCCCATGTAGGTCCACCTACCTCGTTTGAACTTCTCCCTTTCCCCATGGTTTTATTTTCCTCTTAACTTCAATTCTCTCCATTCACCACCCTGAGCACAAAGACAAGCCTGTCTGATTTCTCTGCTGAATGACCTTTCCCTTCCACAACCTGATGGCCACACAGCTTACCAGAATGAGCTCTAACAGCAGCATTTAGATGTGTGCTTAAAATTGAGAAGCTTTTGAAGTGATTTCATAGAATCATAGAATGGTCTAGGTTGGAAGAGACCTTAAAGATCATCCAGTTCCAACCTCCTGCCACAGGCAGGGACACCTCTCACTAGATCAGGTCACTCAAGACCTCATCCAGCCTGGCCTTGAACACCTCCAGGGAGGGAGCAGACACAACCTCCCTGGGCAACCTGTGCCAGTGCCTCACCACCCTCACTGTGAAGAATTTCTTCCTAACATCCTATTCAAATCTCCCCTCTGCCAGTTTAAATCCTTCCCCCTTGTTCTGTCATTACAAGACCTTGTGAACAGTCCCTCCCCAGCCCTCCTGTAGGCCCCCCTCAGATACTGGTAGGCTGCTATAAGGTCTCCCCGAAGCCTTCTCTTCTCCAGGCTGCAGAGCCCCAACTCTCTCAGCCTGTCCTCATAGCAGAGCTGCTGCAGCCCTCTCAGCATCTTTGTGGCCCTCCTCTGGACTCTCTCTAACAGTTCCATGTCCTTCTTGTGCTGGGGGCTCCAGAACTGCACGCAGTACTGCAGGTGGGGTCTGACAAGAGCAGAGTAAAGGGGGAGAATCATCTCCCTTGCCCTGCTGGCAATGCCTCTCTTAATGCAGCTCAGCACACAGTTGCTGTCTGAGCTGCGTGTGCACACTGCAGGCTCATGTTGAGCTTCTCATCCACCCAGACCCCCAGGTCCTTTTCCTCAGAGCTGCATTTGCTGACTCAGGACACCTTGGAGCTCAGCAACCTGAGTAACTCGTTTGAACTTCTCCTTTTCCTCATGGTTTTGCTCTTAACTTCAATTCTCTGTATTCACCACCCTGAGCACAAAGACAAGCCTGTCTGATTTCTCTGCTGACTGACCTTTCCCTTCCACAACCTGATGACCACACAGCTTACCAGTATGAGTTCTAACAGCAGCATTTAGCTGTGTGCTTAAAATTGAGCAGGTTTTGAAGTGATTTGCTGACTAAGGACACCTTTCACAGGATTTCACAAGATGTCAGGAGTTGGAAGAGACCCAAATAGGTCATTGAATCCAACCCCCACTGCCAGAGCAGGACCAGACAATCTAGCTCAGGTCACACAGGAACACATCCAGACAGGCCTTGAAAGGCTCCAAAGAAGGAGACTTCACAGCCTCTCTGGGAAGCCTGTGCCAGTGCTCTGGGACCCTTACAGTAAATAAGTTGCCCCTCATGTTGAGGTGGAACCTCCTGTGCTGCAGCTTCCATCCATTGCTCCTTGCCCTATCCCAGGGAACAAGTTAGCAGAGCCTGTCCCCCCCTTTCTGACCCCCAACCCTCAGATATTTACAAGCTTTTACTAGATCCCCTCTCAGTCTTCTCTTTTCCAGACTAAGCAGCCCCAGGTCCCTCAGCCTCTTTTCATCAGGCAGTGCTCCAGTCCCCAAATCATCCTTGTAGCCTTTTGCTGGACTTTCCCCAGCAGATCCCTGTCCCTCTTAAACTGGGGAGCCCAAAACTGAAGGCAGTACTCAAGATGAGGTCTCAGCAGGGCAGAGTTGAGGGAGAGGAGAACCTGCCTGGATCTGCTGGACACACTCCTTAATACACCCCAGGATACCACTGAGCCTAACAAATTGAGATGAAACTTTGGGCCTCAACCAACAAACTGCTCTCAGTGAGTCTAATTTTAGGCAGACAGGAGGCTCCCTTATCCTCAAGGGGGCTAGATGAAAACTTAAATTTATACATCTTTAATTAGTCATTTAGACCAGGAGCTGAACAAGATTGCAGCTCAATGGCACAGGTCTGCCCATTTTATCAGAATCTAAGTGCATTATTACAAAATCATAGAACCACAGAATGGTTTAGGTTGGAAGGGACCTCCAAAGATCCTCTAGTTCCAACCCATCCCTGCCAGACACCTCCTATGGAACACAGACTTTATTCTGCATTCAACAAAATGTGCTGGATGCAATGAAAATTGTGGTTTCTTTAAACATCAGCATCTCAAAACCTGTCCCTCTCCTTTAGGAATCTGCTTCCCTTCCTTCCTACTGAAATAACGAAAGCTACAGGACATGGGTTCTAGGAACACAATAAAAAGCTCTGGTGGCTAAGTAACAGAGAAAGGGAGATGAGATACACTCAGAACAAATTTAAAGACAAAGCTAGCAAAAATGTGCATGCACAGAGACATTTAGCTGGCCAGCTTAAATGCTACCGAAAAAAAAAACCCTGTGCTGCTTTCATTCCTCTCATTCTCCCAGTAGTGAAGATCCACAAGTTTGTGTAAGATTTGCAGAAATTGCCTGTTGTACAGGATAGGTCAAAAAAAAAAAAAAAAAAAAAAAAGAGATTAGAGAGCTCTTTTCATTTACAATATATATTTTTTTTCTCCCCCTACTCCAATTGCCTTTGAACTCCTGTTCCTCAGGAGCTCCGCTGAGGTGCAAATGCAAGGATGAGGAATTGAAAGTGGGGAGAAGGAGGGAGGAGAAGAGAGGAGAGAAAAGCTAGAAAGGGAATTGCTCCTTTCAAAAATAAATCAATCAATAGGGGGAAAAAAAAAAAAAANCACACACACACACACACTCCATTTCTACTAATTGGATTGTGATGTGTTTGCCTTTAATATGTGCAGCCAGCCCCTATGCCCTGCCTTGTGCACATGTCATGTCCTTTTAACATCAGCAGCCACTGGCCTGATTCTCAGTCCTTGCTAACATGTTCCCAAGTAGTATCGTGTAACCAGGGGGGGACAGAGAAGCAGAGGTGGGAGGGGGAGGTTAGCCAATGCCAGCAGAAGTGATCAGTGGCTTTGTTGAAACGTTGCAGACAATTCTCTTCTCCTCTGCCACCCCTCTCGTTCGATTTCAATTCTTTGTTTCTTGTTGATACGTTAAAGAGAGGCTGCATCAGCCACAAAACAAAATCATAGAATGGTTTAGGTTGGAAGAGACCTCCAAGATCAACCAGTTCCAACCCCCCTGCCATAGACAGGGACACCTCCCACTAGATCAGGTCGCTCAAGACCTCATCCAGCCTGGCCTTGAACACATCCAAGGAGGGAGCAGACACAACCTCCCTGGGCAACCTGTTCCAGTACCTCGCCATCCTCACTGTGAAGAACTTTCTCCTAACATCCAGTTTAAATCTCCCCTCTGTCAGTTTGAACCCATTCCCCCTCATCCTGTCATTACAAGACCTTGTGAATAGTCCCTCCCCAGCCTTCCTGTAGCCCCCTTCAGATACTGGAAGGCTACTCTAAGGTCTACTGGAAGCCTTCTCTTCTCCAGGCTGAAAAGTCCCAACTCTCTCAGCCTGTCCTCATGGCAGAGCTGCTGCAGCCCTCTGAGCATCTTTGTGGCCCTCCTCTGGACTCTCTCCAGCAGTTCCATGTCCTTCTTGTGCTGGGGGCTCCAGAACTGCACACAGTACTCCAGGTGGGGTCTGACGAGGTGGATTCGAAGCAGGGGGTTTCCTTAATCCTCTCCTTCCCCTTTTTCTCCCCCACCCTGCTTTCAGCAGATTTTCAGTGTCATTACTTTCTCTGAGTGAGTGCAACTTTCTCTTCTTGTTTAGGAAGCGAAGAGCTGTCAGACACCACCACAACTTTAATGGGCTCAGAACCAGAGAGTTTTGACATGCTGCAGCAGCACTGCTCAAATACTAAACCATGGTGAGGCTAGGGAAGAGGACAACCTGCTTGCTCCAGCATCTCTCAGGCCAAGTTCCCATTCGCTGCTGGACTTTTGGGCTAAGTTTTTTGGTTGGTTTTTTTTTTTAACTACTATTTTAAACACAACTTGCAAAGATTCCCTTCACCTGCCCAGGAGGACAACGAATTATTATTTTAAAAAAATTATTATTTTTCTAGTGGGAGGTGTCCCTGCCTATGGTGGGGAGGTGGAACTGGATGATCTTTGAGGTACCCTCCAACCTATACCATTCTATGATTCTATTCTATGATTCTAAGGGGGTTTTTTTGTTGGTTTGGTTTGGGGTTTTTTTAAGTAATATTTTAAACATAGCTTGCAAAGATTCCCTTCACCTGCCCAGGAGGACAAGGATTTTTTTTCTTTTTTAATTATTATTTTTCTAGTGGGAGGTGTCCCTGCCTATGGTGGGGGAGGTGGAACTGGATGATCTTTGAGGTTCCTTCCAACCTAAACCATTCTATGAATCTATTCTATGATCTAAATAATTTATTTTTTAGAATTATTTTTTATGTAAATTTTTTTTAATAACTTGCAAGGATTCCCTTCACCTGCCCAGAAGCACAACAGATCCTCCAACTAAGTATTTGACTTTTTTTCTTTTTTTAAAAAATAATATTGTAAAAATAACTTGCAAAGATTCCCTTCACCTGCCCAGGAGAACAACAGATCTGGGACAACAGATCCTACAACTAAGCTTCTTTTTTTTTTTTTTTTCCTCTTTTTTAAGTAATACATTAAAAATAACTTGTAAGGACTCCCTTCACCTGCCCAGGAGGGCAACAGATCTTGCAACTAAGTATTTACCTTTTTTTTGTTATTTTTATTTTTTAAGTAATATTTTAAAAAGAACTTACAAGGATTCCCTTGGCCTGCCCAGGAGGACAACAGATCCTCCAACTAAGTATTTTACCTTTTTTTGGTTTTTTTTTTAAATAATATATTAAAAACAGCTTGCAAGGATTCCGTTGGCCTGCCCAGCAGGACAACAGATCCTCCAACTAAGTATGTTAGCTTTTATTTTCTTTCTTAAAGTAATATTTTAAAAATAACTTGCAAGGATTCCCTTGGCCTGCCCAGAAGGACAACAGCTCCTCCAACTAAGTATTTTACCTTTTTTAAATTTTACTTTTCTTTTAAAAGTAATATTTTAAAAAATAATTTGCAAGGATTCCCTTCACCTGCCCAGGAGGACAACAGATCCTACAAGTAAGTTATTTATTTATTTATTTAAGTAATATTTTTAAAATAACTTGCAAGGACTCCCTTGGCCTGCCCAGCAGGACAACAGATCCTCCAACTAAGTATTTTACCTTTTTTTAAAATGCATTTTTCTTTTTAAAGTATTATTTTAAAAAATAGCTTGCAAGGATTCCTTTCACGTTCCCAGGAGGGCAACAGATCCTCCAAATAAGTATTTTACTTTTCTTTTTTTTTTTTTTAAAGTAATATTTTAAAAATAACTTGCAAGGATTCCCTTCACCTGTCTAGGAGGACAACAGATCTGGGACAACAGATCCTCCAACTAAGTATTTTACCTTTTTTTTTAAATGTATTTTTCTTTTCAAAGCAATATTTAAAAAAATAGCTTGCAAGGATTCCCTTCACCTGCCCAGGAGGACAACAGATCCTCCAACTAAGTATTTTAGCTTTTATTTTCTTTTTTAAAGTAATATATTAAAAATAACTTTCAAGGATTCCCTTGGCCTGCTCAGGAGGACAACAGATCCTCCCCTTTAATTTTTTTTTCTTTTTTAAGTAATATATTAAAGGAATATTTTAGGAATATATTTTCAAGAACCTAGAGAAATAACCTGCAAGGATTCCCTTCACCTGCCCAGGAGGACAAGAGATCCTTCAACTAAGTATTTTACCTTTTTTAAAAATTTTTTTTTTTTTTCAAAGTAATATTTTTAAAAACAACTTGCAAGGATTCCCTTGGTCTGCCCAACAGATCCTCCAACTAAGAAATCCTCTAGATGGCTGCCGGAAAAAAAAATCAGAGGAAACTCAGGTGCACCTCCAAAATATTTTCCTTTCTCTCCACACACTCTCTCTGTTAAAAGGAACCACATAAAGCTTTAAATGCAAGGAGCATCTTGCCAGCTACTGGAAGACATCCATTTATCTCTGCAGCTTGTTAGGGCAATTATCCAAACAGAAGATTTTAAAGGGGGGGTTTTGAAAATGACTTGCTTACAAGGTCATTAAAAATTAAAGAGGTTTGAGTAATATCTAACTTCTTGGTAAATACAAGAGGGCCTTCTGCACAGGTTAAATGTCAAATTAAAAGCTACACCGAGTGGCTGCGTAGCATGCAGGCAGAAATTAGACCAGACCTGGGCACCATGAAGCAGACCACTTATTCTGAAGGCACATCTGAATGCCTGAGCATTTTGCCTGATTATTTTTATTTTTTTTCCCCCATTTGATTTGTGGAAAGAGAGCAGTGAAGTTTGACTGGGATACATCAGGCCACAAAATTGCAGCCGTCGACCTGGAGGTCTCCCCCTGGTTGGCTCTCTGGGGTTTTAGCTGAACTAAGTGCACACTGGGCTTGTTCAGTGGAACTTTCTCCTAAATGCAGCTTCTTATGGGGTTCCTGGTGTGTCCATATTGGTGTGAATAAGAAATAGCTTCTGGTTCAGTGAAGTTACAAGTTTGCCTTGCAAAGTTCCCCAGTCAGCATCTCCAGCGTTTACTTTTCTGCTTTAAAACGAACGCGAGGACTTGGTGGAATTCCACGTGTCAGAACCACTGAACTCACTTATAAGTGGCATCGCTGGAAATCTGAGCTCCTGAGTGATGCTTTGCTTAGAGACCAGTCCCTGGATATCTGTTAATAAAAGCACAATTTCGTCCATTAGGGAGCAAAAGAGGCACCAGAATCCAAACTAGAGGAGTTAATCTATGCCTTCCATATTTAAGTCATGACAAGGGCCAAACCCTGTATACTCCACCTCCTTAGAAAAGCCTGTTTTGGGTCTGAATCACAGCTGGTGGGTTCAAACTGGCAGAGGGGATAGGGCTGGGTGCTAGGTTGGACTGGATGATCCTGAAGGTCTCTTCCAACCTGGCTTATTCTTCTATTCTATTCTATTCTATTCTATTCTATTCTATTCTATTCTATTCTATTCTATTCTATTCTATTCTATTCTATTCTATTCTATTCTATTCTATTCTATTCTATTCTATTCTATTCTATTCTATTCTTCTCCACTCTGTTCTATTCTTTAATGGGTTTAAACTGGCAGAGGGGAGATTTAAACAGGATGTTAGGAGAAAGTTCTTCACAGTGAGGGTGGCGAGGCACTGGAACAGGTTGCCCAGGGAGGTTGTGGCTGCTCCCTCCCTGGAGGGATTCAAGGCCAGGCTAGATGAGGTCTTGAGCATCCTGATCTAGTGGGAGGTGTCCCTGCCTATGGCACAGGGGGATTGGAACTGGATGAGTTTTGAGGTCTCTTCCAACCTAAACCATTCTATAATTCTATGATTCTATGTGTGTGGGGGCCAGCCTACCTTTCTGGTTTGATTCCTCAAGGATCCCAGATCACTGAGAAGGTGTCAGGTAACTATCTTAGTACACCTCTCTGATGCTGCTTAAAGACTGCTTCAGAAGCAGCAGCTTTAAAGTTGCCTGAAGAGATGCCCTATGGCTGGCCCTATAAATGCAGGTGGAGCAATTTATCCTACACAGCTTTTGCCACCTCACAGACAAGACTTCTGGCTGTTAGGTTTTGTTTTGGTTTTTCTTTCTTTTTTTTCCAACTGCTCTGACCATCTCTGTGGGCAAAGCAAAAGTAATCCAAAGCTTGCAACTAACTAATGGCAGACCCTACGGAGAATGGAAGTGCACCAGTTTGGGCCATTTGAAGAAAGCCCACAAATGTAAACTTATAAATATCCTTGGGAGGGGGGGTGGGAAATAACACTAGCACATGGGAGCTGAGCACTCAGCTCTTTTTCCTCAAGGACACACTAATAGCAATAAAAATATCAAACCACTGGGAACTGCTGAAGGGGAAAAAAAAAAAATTCCAACAGTAAGGAACCAGGCTGCTGCAGCTTGAGATATCAATTAGGTCCACCTTTGACCCGTGTTTGATTGGCAGATGTGCACATCCTGAACTCTTAAACCTCTCCCGTATCCTAATTGTGGGCTGCTCAGTGCTACGCACAAGTTCTGCTACAAGTGGGTGTTAAGTGGCACTGGCACAAGCTGCTGCTACTCACCTGTGTTGGTTTGAGGTAATTGGAGAATTTGAGTGAGAAATTAGACTACTGGCTGAGAGAGACTTAAACACAGTGTGTGTGTCACTTCACCAAGTTTTACTGAGAAGAAAAAAAAAATTGTTTTAAGAGATGTTCTCAAAACAATGAGATTAGCAGTTTGCTTCTGTCTGTGTCTGGCAGCAGCTGCTTCTCTGGCATGATCCCTCTTTGTCTCTCTGTCTTATAGCTAATTCAGAGTAAAATCACTAAAACCACTAATTCCTTCCTGCCACTAATATCTCTGCCCGACCTTCAGCTTATCTGCAGCATCAAGAGGTGGTGAGATAAAGCTGGGGAAGGGGGGAAAGGTGGTAGGGGGGTTTTGATTACCCTCCCTTGGGGATTTTGGTCTCCGGGAGGGGTGTGGTGCCTGTATTACTGTTTTACTGTAAATATCTGTTATATCTTGTAAATATTTGCTTGTATATTTGCATTGCTGGAAATATAAAGCTTCATTTATTAACTTCCAGTGTTTTTTTCTGAGTTTTAGCTGGGGTTTATAAAGGTGGGGGGGCAGGTAACTGCAAACCCACTACATCACCCTACCTGCAACTGAGCCTCGGCTAGGCAGAGGTGCAGCTACCAGCACACTCCTGCCAGCCAAGCCCTGTAACGTAGCAGCTTGGCAAGGGAATAGTTTCCCTTTTCTCTCTTATTAAAAGGGATCAGGTGTTTGCCCATGAGAGCTGCACTCGAAGCTACATCTCTCTCTCTCTCTTTTTTTTTTTCCCCTCTCCCCTAGAATATGCCCATAAACTAGAGATGTGTCTGTTTAAATAAGCATAAAATTATGAGTGTCCCGCAGCAAAAGCAGACAGCAGCATTCAGGAGTAGGGAGGATGAAAAAAATGCTCTTCCCCTCCCGTGACTTTGGTGTTGAACTTTGAGCCCGTGGAAAGTTTTCAAGGGCACTTCCTGCAAAAAGCCCTTTAAAATAACCTGGTTAGGGGGATGTGCTTGATCAGAAAGCCGCAGCTTAAGTGATGTGATTTGTGTCTACACTCACACCAAGCCTCCCCAGCAGGCTGGCAGCTTGCTGTGTTAAGGAGCAGCATCTCTCCCCGGGTTTGAGAGTACAGCCTCTACTTTCCCAGGGAAAACTTGACTATTCCCTGAGTCAAGACCAAATAGCATTATTAGTTGCGCTGGCTGCCAGATTCTCCCCTTCCTGAGTCTTCTTGTTTTAAAGCCTTTCATTTCCCAAGACGGCTGCGAGGTGTCCCTTCAAGGATTTTGCCTTTTTTGATTTATGCTTTTATACACTCGAATCTCGATTGAGATATCCCAGCCTCATTCCATTTCTGACCTTAGACTATCAAACCAGCCTGACCCTCTCTCTCTCTCTCAGAGGGCTGGGCTGGATTCCAACCCAGGTTATGGAGGCACCAGGGCAGAGCTGCAAAGCAACCCATCAAGAGAATCCCAAGGAGACACTTCACGTGAAGTTGCTGCTGGCCATGCAAGCCTGCTCACCTCTCCACCCTTTGAACTTCTGACTCTGCTCCTGTTTTGAACTGAGGGTTTGCTTCGGCTTCACCTTGTTGTTTTTTTTCTGAGAACATCTTCTCTGTGCCAAACACAGCAGCCTCACAGGTGGCATGGAAGTGGATGACACAGGATGGAGATCTGCAGACAATACTGAAAACTGTCATCTACTTTTTAATTTTCTTTTTCTTTTTTTTTTTTTTTTTTTTTTTTTTTTTTTCCAACCCAGCAATTTCAACCAGGAGAGAGCTTTTTGGCAGCGAGTCAAAGCTCCTGAGGGCCAGGCACCTGTTTCTGGTCATTGTTCTCCCTCTACCACACCTGGAAGTGTGAGGATATCCAGGTATTTGATATTTCCAGCATCAGCCAAAAAAAAAAAAAAACATATTAG
>VWZI01010664.1:443150-469393 GCA_013396835.1 Psilopogon haemacephalus
AGATATATATAAATATATATATATGAAATAGCAACATCTCTTGTAAGGAAGCTTTGGTATCCAAAAAGTAGCTGGGACTACTGCCTCATGCAACCTGTATCAATATCAAGGTGTAAAGCTGTTGTAAAAAAATAAAAACAAACAGTTAAGGTGAATGCAAAAATCTCACGTGAAGCAGAGTGAAATCATCCTGTTGCTTTGTTACCTCAATGGCTGACCAGAAGAAAACAATCTCCCAGACTAAATTCACACACTCCCTTCATTTTCTTTCTTTCTTATTTTTATCAGTATCTAAGGGAGTGAGTGCCAGGAGGTTGGAGCCAGCCTCTTCTTGGTGATGCCCAGCGACAGGACAAGGGGCACTGGGTGGAAGTTGAGGCATAGGAGGTCTCATGTGAACCTGAGGAACAACTTTTTCACTGTAAGGGTGGCAGAGCACTGGAACAGGCTGCCTAGGGAGGTTGTGGAGTCTCCCTCTCTGGAGATATTCAAGAATCATCTGGATGCGTCCCAGTGTGATCTACTCTGGGTGATCCTGCTCTGGCAGGGGGGCTGGACCAGACGAGCTTTGGAAGTCCCTTCCAGCCCCTGACATTCTATGATTCTATGACCACATGAGAATTGGATGTAAATGTGGGGAAGGGAGGCTTGGCAGCCTCGCCCTGAGGTTTATGGTTAAGATTAATCTCATGTCCTGCAGTGCCACTCAGTAGAAATAAAAACTACTCTTAGGTGGCCTTGAAGTTCCGGCAATTCTGCTTGGCAAATAAATTAGAGAAGACTAAAATGAGCACGACAGAAAGGTGTGTCTGTGTGTGAGAAGAATCCTTTTAGCATCCAAAAGCCCCTGACATTCTATGATCCTACCTCTCGTTCATTATCGTTAAGACAAATGCCAATGAGGAGCAGAGACAGGGTTCTCTAGGGTAGGGTGTCCCTGGGCATGGCAGAAGGGTTGGAGCTAGATGATCCTTGTGGCCTCTTCCAACCCTGACTGATTCTATTCTATGATTCTGTGATTCTGATTCTACGATTCTCTCCTCCTTTTAAGGTGACTGAAAGAGACAAGGCCACATCAGCAAAGAACACTTCTTTAAACCACAATGTCACAGAGATGGGAGCTACAGCACCTCTTCATTCCTCCACAGCTGCTTGATGGACTGCACTACCCATACTAAAAAGTGAACCTGAGTGAAGGTCCCCTCACCTCCGGTTGTTTTGCTGGATTTAAAATGACTCCCCCCTCCTTTTCCTACAACTCCTTTATTTGTCTCTCTTTTGCTTAGAGTGAGCCTTTCCACATGGTTCCAGCTTTTCATCCAGAGTGATTTCTGAAACAGCTCACAGAGAAGGACCAGCTCTGTCCCTGCTATGGTCCACAGACCTTCCTCCTCTCACCAGATGATGCATGCCAGATGACAAAGCTCTCAGCACCAGCATCACTGTTAAAAAGCAGCTGATTCTGGGGTGGAGCATGGCAGCTAGTTAGCAGCATGTACCATCACTTCTACTTCAGTGTAGGTTGCAAAGTGAAGATGATTATCATACTAATTGAAAGGGCATGGGAAACATTAAGGAGGCAGAACATAATTATCCAAACTGGAAATTGCCAGGTCGTTCCCATTCTTGTGGGATCCTCTGGTGACCACAGAGAATGGTCAGGACCTCAATTTAAAGTCTCGGTACAAGTTTGCATCGAGCATTTTTTTTTTACATTAAACCAATTAATATGCATGCCCTGAATATTATTTGTGAGATACTTGGAGTGTAGCAGCTCGCTTTCTCCTGCAAGCTTTGGTTTGCCTATATTCTCCAGACACAGAGAGAGAAAATTATCTCAGGGATACAATTCAATTCCTCTTAATCAACACCTCCTTGCTTCGTCGGGTGAAGCATGTTTAATCCATTTAGAGTTAGTTGTCAAGGAATACACACACTCTAATTAATATTTTCCTGAAGATAGTTATACATGACAGTGTAATAAATTAAACAAAGAAAGTGAAGTTCCTTTTGCCAGACTGGCCCAGAAGAGATCACAGAATCACAGAAAGTCAGGGGCTGGAAGGGACCTTGAAAGATCATCTACTACAACCTCCCTGCCAGAACAGGAGATACCTCCATGGATGCTATTTCTGGATCATTCAGAGAGATGCCAGCTTCAAGAGGCAAAGGGAATTCATATATCTGATGTGTCTTCTAAAGTTGGCAGCTCACAGGGCTATCTAAGAATGATGCAGTTATCACAGAAGGTTAGGGGCTGGAAGGGATCTTGAAAGATCATCTAGTCCAACCCCCATGCCAGAACAGGAGATACCTCCATGGATTCTATTTCTGGATCATTCAGGGAGATGCCAGCTTCAAGAGGTAAAGGGAATTCATGTATCTAATGTATTTTCTAATCTTGGTAGCTCACAGTCCTATCTAAGGATGATGCAGTTATCACAGAATCACAGAAGGTTAGGGGCTGGAAGGGACCTTGAAAGATCATCCAGTCTAGCCCCCCTGCCAGAGCAGGAGCACCTATACATATCACATAGAATCATAGAATCAGCCAGGCTGGAAGAGAGCTCCAAGATCATTCTGTCCAACCTATCACCCAGCCCTAGCCAATCAACCAGACCATGGCACTAAGTGCCCCATCCAGGCTTTTCTTCAACACCTCCAGGAATGGTGACTCCACCACCTCCCTGGGCAGCCCATTCCAATGCCAATCTCTCTGTGAACTTCCTCCTAATATCCAGCCTATATCGAATATCTCCAGAGAGGGAGACTTCCCAACTCCCCTGGGCAGCCTGTTTCAGTGTTCCATCACCCTCACAGTGAAAAATATCTTCCTCATATTTCCATGGAACTTCCTATGCCTCAACTTTTACTCATTGCTCCTTGTCCTGTTGTTGTGCATCACCAGCAGAGCCTGGCTCCAGCCTCTTGGCACTCACCCTGCACATCTTTATAAACATTAATGAGGTTACAGCAATGAATTGCTGGGTGTCAAAACTTGCCCTTCCAAGAAATGGATCAAAACTTACTGGCAGGCTCCTAAGATGAGAAGAGTCTGATGTGCCATAAAGCTTGTTCTGTCCTCACCATTGCCACATTCATGAGCTCGAAAGCTCAAGAGTTAAAATACATCTATTGTCACCTAAGGAGGTGAGAAGGGTTGCCATTCAATCCTCCAAAACTGGCCATCAAGGGCCTTGGAAATTGTGATGGTTTGAACCAATTGGAGGATTTTAATAAGAAATTAGACTACTGGCTGAGAAAGGAAAACATTGATGATTCTACTTCACTCATAGGTTACTGAAAAAAAAAAAATTATAAAAGCCAGAACCCAAAGAAAGATAACCCAGACAGCTTTGAGCTGTGCTGGCTAATGCATCTCTCTCTCTCCCTGCCTTCTTAGCTGGATCTGTGTAACCTCACTAACTACTTTCCTGCTGCTAACCCCCCTGGCCAATCTACCTTTGCTTATCTGGCACATAAGACAGATAGTGGGATAAGATTGGGGAAGTGGAGGGAAGGTGGTAGGGTGGTTGGAAACCCCTCTTAGGGATCCTGATCTCTGGGAGGGTTGTGGTGTTCCTGTATTACCTTTCCCACTGCATGTATCTCTAAATATCAGTGACATATTGTGAATATCTCCTTGTATATAGTGCAAAGCCATAAATATAAAGCTTCATTTCTTAACTTTCAGCCGACTGAGTCTAGCCTGGGCAATTTCAGAGTGAGGGGTGGTGGGGCTGGGCAGAGAGCTCCCAAACCACCACAGAAGTAGAGATGTGCAGCCACAAGGCCTAGAGTACCAAAAAAAACTCCAACCACTCTACAACCAAGTTTAAAATACAAACACCTGAAACGTCAACCCCAATATTTCCGCCTCGTTCACATTCCTTCGATTTAGATGAAAAACCACCATTCCTGGGATCAAAAGCTAACTTTCAGGTGAAATATTGCAGCCCAAAAGGGAAGAGGTTGTATCAACAAGCAAGACCTTTTCTTTTATAGCCATTTTGAGATCCCCTTGAGGTATTCAAACTTGCTGAAGCAAACGCATGCACCCCTCCCCTTGCCGCATAACTCATCCTTAAGAAACAGAATGAAAGACCTCAGAGCCTGACACGGCGAATGTCAGCTGCAATTTACAACCTTGGAATGAGGGGAGCCAGAGTGACATCTAATTATTTATGCAGTGTATTTCNTAGTAACCGAACCTATCCATCAACGCAAAATATACTACGCTAGCAGTGACTCTGCAGATATTGTTATTTTTTTCTTCTGTCACTTGTTTTAAGGCAGGACTCAAACAGAACCCTTCTGGAGTGCTGAGATTCCCTAGAGACCTGTTCAATATTTTTACCCTATTCTGAGACAGTGTCTCTGGTGTTAGCCAGCTATGACCAGTGGGGATCCCCAGTGGGGATGTTTCTGATGGAAGCAGACCTTTTCTTTTGCATAAGGGAGTTGACAGCAATGACTTTCTGGCTGGTCCCTTCCAGTTGCTCATATCTTAAACTGTAGCTAAAGGGGAAAAAATATGCATCTATAAATAAATAAATAAATATATAATTACCCCAAAAGATAGATGTTCACTTCAAAACCATAAGTTGTTTTCTCCCTTCATAGTTTTGAACAAAACTTTCCCTCTTTTTCCTGCTCCCACTGGCTGGATAGCCTCACTACGCTGCTGGATTTAGATCCTGGCAGGTTTGGAGCATATTTCTGCTATGCCCTGGGCAAGGCAGGAATGGGAGAAAGCTTCAGTCACACCCATGAGAAAAAAGAGAGGAACCAGAGCAGTTGGGCTGGGGCACTGAGATCTTCAGGGAGAAGATTGATACTGAAGCTAAGATATCTGAGCTGTGTTCACAATAGCCACTCTGATAGCACACCACTGGGGTTGGTGGAAATCATTGATTGGCATTTGTGCCAAAGTCTCACCTCCAGATAGCCTCCAAACTCCATCCTCCTCTTCTTCTTTCACTCCCCTTGCAACTTTTCCGTGATTATCCCCTTGTTTCTGGGGCACACTGGCAACAGAGGGATGAGGCAGAGATAGAATGGAATGGAATGGAATGGAATGGAATGGAATAGAATAGAATAGAATAGAATAGAATAGAATAGAATAGAATAGAATAGAATAGAATAGAATAGAATAGAATAGAATAGAATAGAATAGAATAGAATAGAATAGAATAGAATAGAATAGAATAGAATAGAATAGAATAGAATCAGCCAGGTTGGAAGAGACCTTCAAGATCATCCTGTGCTATCCAACGGCACTAAGTGCTCCATCCAGTCTTTTCTTCAACACCTCCAGGGACAGTAACTCTACCACCTCCCTGGGCATCCCATTCCAATGCCAATCACTCTCTCTGTCAAGAACTTCCTTCTATCATCCAGCCTGAACCTGCCCTTGCACAACTTAAGACTGTGTCCCCTCGTTCTGTTGCTGGTTGCCTGGGAGAAGAGACCAACCCCCACCTGGATCAAGCCTCGCTTTAGGTAGCTATAGACAGCAATGAGGTCTGCCCTGAGTCTCCTCCTCTCCAAGCTAAACAACCCCAACTCCCTCAGCCTCTCCTCACAGGGCTGTGCTCCAGGGCCCTCACCAGCTTCGTTGCCCTACTATGGACACATTCCAGTACCTCAACATCTCTCTTGAATTAAGGGGCCCAGAACTGGACACAGGACTCAAGGTGTGGCCTGACCAGTGCTGAGTACAGGGGCAGAATATCCTCCCTTGTCCTGCTGGCCACACTGTTCCTGATCCAGCTGCTCCCTGGGCAGCCCATTCCAATTCCAAGCACTCTCTCTGTCAAGAACTTCCTCCTAACATCTAGCCTGCATCTCCCCTGGCAATACTTGAGACTGTCTCCTCATTCTGTTGCTGGTTGCCTGTGAGAAGAGACCTACCTCCACCTCTCCTCAGCCTCCTCCTAACTGGAGGCTTTGGCCTCATCTCAGTGAGATGTTGCTTCGCTTCTCCTCTCTCTTCCATTGTTCTCTTATTTTTTTGAGATTAAAAACCCTTCTAGCTGAAGGTACCTGTTAGTTCCTAGGTCTGGAGAAACCAAACAACAAAGCACTTAGAATTACTTATTGTTACGGCTCGGGGACCAGATTACATCTCTGAGTTTATAAAGCAGTGGCAGCACTTGCCACTAAATACAAATGATTCTAATAATCAGCATTATATTTGCTTCTTTCAGCAGGGTGCCTTGTCATTACTTTAATGATAATGCTACCTGCTTTTCATTTGCTAAGTGGTATTATGATTATGATTCAGAAGCTTTACGATAATTAACTAACTGAGCCTCACAGCACCCTTGTGAGTCAGGTGAAGAATCACAGAATCACAGAAACATCCCGGCTGGAAAAGCCCCTCAGGATCACCAAGTGCAATCTATAACCCTACTTTCCAATATTCACCTTAAACCATATCCCTAAGCACCAAATTATGGCTCCCCTAATTATTTTTTTTTTTTTACCTGGAATCACAGTGATGAGGAAGCTAAGTGTTGTAACACAGAGGAGGTCTGGGTTCTCGGTGATGCCCAGTGACAGGACAAGGGGCAATGGGTGGAAGTTGAGGCACAGAAGACTCCATGTGAACCTGAGGAAGAATTTTTTCACTGTTAGGATGACAGAGCAGTGGAACAGGCTCCCCAAGGAGGTGGTGGAGTCTCTGGAGATATTCAATATAGGCTGGATATTAGGAGGAAGTTCTTTACAGAGTGGGTGCTCTGGATGCGTTCCAGTGTGATCTGCTCTAGGTGACCCTACTCTGGCAGAGAGGCTGGACCAGATGATCTTTCGAGGTCTCTTCCAGCCTCTGACATTTTATCATTCTATGATTAGAATCATAGAATGGTTTAGGTTGGAAGAGACCTCAAAGATCATCCAGTTCCACCCCCCTGCCATAGGCAGGGACACCTCCCACTAGATCAGGTCGCTCAAGACCTCATCCAGCCTGGCCTTGAACACCTCCAGGGAGGGAGCAGCCACAACCTCCCTGGGCAAACTGTTCCTGGGTCTCGCCACCCTCACTGTGAAGAATTTCCTCCTAACATCCCATTTAAAACTCCTCGCTGCCGGTTTGAACCCATTCCCCCTCGTCCTGTCATTACAAGACTTTTTGAACAGTCCCTCCCCAGCCCTTCTGTAGGCCCCTTCAGATACTGGAAGGTTACTATAAGATCTCCTTGAAGCCTTCTCTAAAATCACATACCCTTACCTCAAAATCCCACACACATCCCACACCTTGGCTCATCTGTCTCCACCACCTAGCACTGCTGTTGATTCAGAGGCACTAAGATGGCATTCTGGAGAGTCAAGAAACAAAAAAAGAGAAGGAGGAGGAGACTTGGCAATGCCTGAGAGTGCCAAGACACCTTGTTCTCTGCAGCTTAACAACCTCCTTTGGCAGCTCCTGCTCCCGGCTGGTGTCAGTTTGTGAATCCTGAGCGCCTGCATCACACACATCTGTATCTATAGAGGCGACAGCTTCTGTCTGTAATAGCCACCTGTGAGACCGGGGGGAGAGGCATTAAAAATTAAAGAACTGCAGAGTAGATTGGAAGCCAATCTTGGGTTTATAGACAGGGAAGCGTTTGACAGGTGGTCTCCGCAAAAGAAGTGGCCTCAGAGACACATTTCTCTTGATTTTATTTTTTAATTAACTTTTATTCTCCCCATTACCACGGGCTGCCCCCCACGCACTTCCTTCCCTCCTCTTTTCCAGCCTGGAATGCTGTTTCACACTCCAGACTCTCACCACACTGCAGTTATAGTTATACCTCCAGCACTCCAAGGCCAGCAGGGATGTTTTAAAGACCTTTTCTTCCATCCCCATCCTAGCGCTAGCCATCGACCCAATACAGACCACACATAGCCAGGCTGCTGTGATGACCATCAAACTAAGGCCAGCAGGATGTCCTGGGTGTCAGGAGGAGAGGGGACAGGCTCTGCTCACTTGGTCCCTGGGATAGGACAGGAAGGAATGGATGTAAGATGCAGCACAGGAGGTTCCACCTCAAAACAAGAGGGAACTCTTTACTGTAAGGGTCACAGAGCACTGGAACAGGCTCCCCAGAGAGGTTGTGGAGTCTCCTTCTCTGGAGACTTTCAAGGCCCATCTGGATGCATTCCTCTGTGATCTAAGCTAGATTGTCTAGTCCTGCTCTGGGAGGGGGTGTTGGATTTAATGATCTCCTTGGATCCCTTCCAACCCCTGACATCCTGTGACCCTGGAATTTTCTACCAGTGCGATGTCCAGCAAACCCAGTAATTATGGGGGGCCTGCTCAGTGATGAGCAGCAAACCAAGCCCTGGGTCAAGCATATGCCTGTTAAGCTCTTCCACATGTGCCATCCAGGCCCTTCCTGTTTGGGTTTCACATACTGGTTTTACACCTCTCGCCTCACATAAAACCAGATGACCTCAGAGAGAGCAGCAGGGCCATCTCCATCACTGTCCATGGCGCAGACCTCACCTCCTGCCATAAAAACGCTTCCTCACCTTCCCTCCCGCTCGCCCCTCGCATTCCAGCTTTCAAGTTAATTGGAATAACACATCTGCAGCCAAATAACAGAAACCAGTGCATCTCCTCCAGGCCCCCCCACTCCTGCTTCCTACCCACCCCCCTCCCCTCCTTGGCTTTGCTTCATTGCCTCCTCCAAGCCCACCGCATTTAGACAGGAGCACTTAACCTTCTGCGGAATATCTTTATGCTCCATTTTCCTTTCCATTAGGAAGGAGATGAAAGCAAGCAGAGGATGCTTTTGTACAGCAGCTGCTGCGGCTGCCAGCAGATGTGCTCTCCCAAGTCTCTATGTGTTTTGAGCACAGACTTGGATGCTTCTGCATGTGGAAGGTTTTGGGGTGGAAGGGATGTATGGAAGAAGGTTAAGCAGTGCTGAGTTTAAGCCAGACAAAAGGCTGACAGCCAAATCAGAGGAAGTTGTACTTGTGCTGTCCTCTGCTTTCTCAACAGAGAATCTGCTGACAAAACCTGCTGCACTTGCAGCGTTCTGAGTCTGGTTTTCCAGGTTCTGTGTGAACACAAGAAGAATCCAGTTGAGACTAACTGTAGGCCTTTAGCACCCCAGGAAAAGATCCATTGTGAACCTGCTAAGCTTCATCACAGTACTTGCTGCTTTTCTTCTAAATCTGAATCTTTCTTCTAAAATAACTTCTGGTGGGGTTTGGGGAGTTTATTGGGTGGGAGCATCGTAGGGTTTTTATTTGTTCTAGGGTTTTGCTTGGTTTTGGCTGGGTGGTGTTTTGGTTTTGGTTTTTTTGGGTTTTTTTTTTTGTTTATTTCAGGGTTTTTGTATGTTTGGTTTTTGGTTTTGTTTTTTTTTTTAAACCCATATATTTGGAGTTTTACTTTCTAAATACATTATGGTTTTGTTGTTTTTTTTTTTAAGATAAATGCAAAGACTAGAAGCTCTCCATATGGACAGCAGACTATACTGCCCGTGCAACTGGTGGTCACCAAGAGCTTGTCTGCTCTCTGTATTCCTTGAAGACCACACTGATGATCATTGCTGAGTCAAGGCTTGGGAAACTGCAAGTGAAGGAAACCTGCCTCTAATAAAAGTTGTCTAGATTGTGTCCTTCCAGTAAGCAGTCCACCAAGCACAAAGATGCACATCTGGAGTAGGCAGCAGCTAAGCATAATATAGAGGGAAGTGAAGAGCCTTCTGCAGCTGAACTGCCAAGCATTTATTAGGTAGGAAGATCCTGTTGAGAATACCTTCAGTCCTGTGTCTACTCTTGCTCAAACGTTGTGTTTTAAAGCATGCCTGTTTGTGACCTCTGTAGCTTTTCCATTTCAAGCTGGAGGAAGGAAGATGATGCTGGGTTGGGCAAGGGGTGAGCTCAAGACCTGAGTTTCCCCAGCTCAATGCCTTGCTCTGCACAGACTTTGTGTGTGGCTTAGGGCAAGTCACTTAAACTCAGTTTCCCATCTGTAAACTCACAGTATTATTGCAAATACTGTCAAGACAGGGAGGAACCTGAAAGGGGCTGAGCTACCAGAGGAGCAGGAACCACCACCATTTATAATTATGCTCTCTCCCTGGAGGTGTTCAAGGCCAGGTTGGATAAGGCCTTGAGCAACCTGTTCTAGCAGGAGGTGTCCCTGCCTACGACAGGGGGGTTGGAACTGGATGAGCTTTGTGGTCCCTTCCAACCTAAACCATTCTATGATTCTATAACGGCTTGGGAGCAGTGTGTCTCCCTGCTACACAACCCAAATCAACTTAAGATGCGATGACATGATTTGGGAAGGATGCTTTCTGTCAGATATTTCAAGCAGACACTGTTCTGCAGCAGTGTGTGGGGGCAACCTCTGTGAGCAGGGTGGTCAGAGGGGACCTGTCAGTGCTCGAAGCTCAGTCCATAAGCAAACCACTGTGGTGCCTTACCCAGCTCTAGCAACAATCACTCTTCCCTTCTTAGCACCAGCAGGACCAAACCAAAGCTACATGAATCTCTGTCTTTCTCTCCCTTTCCTTATTGCACCAGAGGCTCAGAAAGGGCTGGCTCTGGTTTACCTGTCTCATTGTATTAGCTTGACAAACCACTCATTTACCTATAATTCAACAGCCTGTAAAAGTCCTCGTGGCTATTGCACAATAAGGAAAATAAATAAATAATAATAATAATAATATGCTCAACAAGCGTTGAGTTGAAATAGCCAGGATTTGATGGACCCAGCCACAGAGAGCAGATTTACTTTCCTGGGAAGAGCAGACAAACTAATCAGATTTAGTTGGCAGCTCTGAAAACAGAAGCGATGAGAGGCTCAGCGCCGGCTCGCACACGCGGAGGGGCAGGGAGGCAAAGGACGTTCAGAAGATATCGTGTGCCTGTGCTGGATGCAATGCCCTGGCATGCTGACAGCTGGTTGGCAGCTTTCCATCTGTGGGAAGGGGTGGGGGGGAATACTGGTCCACATAGCCCAGACAGCAGTTTAACCCCAGGGTCAGAGGCCAGTCAGGCGTTATCTACCGGCTGGGCACATTTCCTCCGCATCTGTGGCTTCAATATTCCCGAAAAGACACTGACAGGAGGATGAGAGCTAATGGGAGCTCCTCTGGTATTTAGAAATTTAAAGGCCCCCATTCATTTTTAATGACCTTGGAAGCTCACTTTAAAAAAAAAAAAAAAAAAAAAAAAAAAAAAAAAAAAGAAAAAAAAAGGGGTTTGGNAGAAAGGTAATAAATAAATACCTAAAAAACCAAAAACAGTCAAAAGCAATTTCCATTGCATGAGAGAAAGCAAATTACTTTTAGCCTTCCCTGTTTGATTTTTTCTTTTTATTTTTTTTTTTCCAGGACTTCTGACTGTTGGATGAGGAGAGGATTGCAGTGTGCTTTGTTAACTAAGGTGTAATTTTCAGAGCAACATTCTCACTACGAGACAAATTGCACAGTTGTGCCTCACTTGTACACTATTACACTTTTCCTGCCCAGCATAAAAATAATTCCTACCTTAGCATGGTAAAAACCATCATTATCTGCTCCCCGTTCTCCAGCACAGGTAGAGTTTGACAGACCCTTGTCAGCCTGTGTGAGGCATAGGGCTTGTTCTTCTGAGCTAAGCACTTAGCTGGTGCATTCCTGAGAGGTTTCAAAGCCACTCTTGGTTTCCACCTGTCTTGGAGTTGCCAATGCTGTGTAAATTGAATCAGCCCTAAATCTGATCCCTTTTATGTTGCCTGCAAAACCAAGAGGGAGATGCCCCAATACCTTGCAGCCACCCAGGCAGTCAGGGTCCTTGATTATGCCTCATCTGCCAGAGAACAGGATGAAGGGGTCAGAGATGTCAGCAGAGCCCTTCTTTGCTGCCAGCATCTCTGCCAGTGGATGCCCCAGGTAACCTACCCTCCCACCAGGAGGCAAGGGCCACCAAGAAGCCATAGTTGCTACAGATCACAGGGCCAAAGTCTGTCACAGGAAATAAAGTAAAGCCAGGTGCAATTACCCTGGTATCATTGAGCTCCTTCTATTGATTATGCTACAGCATTAATTCTAGAGTAATGCAGCTGTGGATGGAGCCAAGATGACTGTCTCCAGCACAGGATCCTCCAATATTTTCAGTTGTGCTGCAATTCAATCTCCTTTTTTTTCTTTTTTTTTTTTTTTTTTTTTTTTTCTTTTGTTACCTTTTAAGATGCTGAAATCCTAACAGTAACTCACTGGGCACTATTAATGGACCAAAGAGTTTTTCCTGTGCGTTTTTCTAATTATCACATACAGACCTCGCAAAAAATAATCCCCCAAAAACAGCAATAGAAGACATGTCATAATGACCTTATTGCCAGTTCCTATGAGTCACTGATATTTACCGACTCCTTCCCACCCAGACCACAAAACCATGCCTAGGATTAACATCTTTGCTGGCATCCTCTGCAGAGGAGCAGCCAACATCAACATAGACTCTTGCACGTTAAAGACGACAGAGATGGATGAGGTCATTTTCCCACCCCTCCTGTCATTTCCCTCCCCATCTACAAGGCTGGTCCTTAGGAGACTACCCTAATGGGGAGGGGGGGTTGTCTAGACTAGCCTTTAATTGACACTAGTGACAGGACTTCCTCCATTTCTCCAGGGAGATCATTCCACTGCCCAACAGACCTCACTGCCAGGAAACGCTTCCTGATGTTCACCCTACCTCCTCCTTCCTCAGTGCCAGCCCAAGAGCTGTGCTCAGATAACATCATTTACAACCAGAACTGTGCATCCCATCCTATGCATCCGTAGCATCCTATGCATCCATAGCATCCCATGCTATTATTTTCTCACCAAGGTGTTGGTTTCCACCAGTCCTGTTAACTTCCATCTGTACAAAACTCTTTTTTTTCTTTTTCTTCCTTTCAAAGCCTTAGATAAACAGAATTATTTTAATTTACTTACTCCCTTGCCTGCACATTGACTCGATTAGCTTATGGAAAAGAGTCTTGACAGCGGTGGCAGAGGGAATACAATGTTTTAGGAAGGCATGAAAAGAAAAAAAAAACAACTCCAAAAAACAATTAATCACATGTTTTTAATTTACTGCAGAGACAAAATTGCTTGCATGTTTTCTGCAGTAAATTCAGCCTTCAGATTCTAGAAGAACGACTTTTCCAAATGATTGCTTCAGAAGAAATCAGTTGAGATTCATTTACTGTTGGAGTAATCACATAAGTAGTGAACAGCAAGTTAATAAGCTAGTAATAGATGCATTAATAATGAGCAAATCAATTGTTATGGACTGTTCAATAGTGAGCTTATTAGCCAGGTTTATATTCATCTGTGCTACTAGAACTGATGTGCTTTAAATAATCTATAACCTGTTATTCATGACTTGAGCATTCTCTATTAATAATTTACCAAGGCTTTATAAACTATTTATAATTGCATCCTAAGATGATCTTTGATCCAAACTGAATGATAATTTGGGGCAGTGTGAATGAATGGCACACAAGAAACCACCATGTGGAGGTTGGAACCAGACCATCCTCGTGGCCCCTTCCAACCCTGACTGATTCTGTGATATTGCTTCTGAAGCATCATCTGAGCAATCCACAGAGTCCCCAGAATCTCTGCAGCTGGATTTGTGGTTCTTAGGAAATCTGATAGGCAAGAAGAATTGATCTGTAGTTCCACAAATCTTGGTAGCAAAGGATG
Organism: Psilopogon haemacephalus; assembly: GCA_013396835.1. Classification (NCBI taxonomy): domain Eukaryota; kingdom Metazoa; phylum Chordata; class Aves; order Piciformes; family Megalaimidae; genus Psilopogon; species Psilopogon haemacephalus. The sequence goes on from VWZI01010664.1 coordinate 456,830, forward strand.
CTTAGAGCACAACCAATACTTACTGTGCATGGAAATCCCTTTTCATCTTCTCATTAGGAAATTCCATCAGGAACACCATCTCCCACAGCATCCTCACAGCCAAGCTTAAGGAGGGTGGATTGGATGAGTGGACTCTGAGGTGGATTGAGAACTGGCTGAAGGGCAGTGGTGGGTTGGAGTTTAAGAGGGCCATGGCAGCCCTGGGTCCAGTCTTGATCAGCATCTACGTCAGTGACCTGGATAAAGGGACAGAATGGACCCTCAGCAAAGTTGTTGAAAACACAAAACTGGGAGGAGTGGCTGATACACCAGAAGGCTGTGCTGCCATCCAACATCACCAGGAGAGAGAGAAGCCTAATGAAATTCAACAAGAGCAAGGGTAGGGTCCCGCATGTGGGGAAGAACAATCCCATGTATCACTTACATGTTGGGGTCTAACCTACTGGAGAGCAGCTCTGGGGAAAAGGACCTGGGTGTCCAGGTGGACAGCAGGCCATAATGAGCCAACAATTTACTCTGGGTGATCCTTCAGGACAGCTGGACTACATGATCTTCAGAGGTTCATTCCAAACCTTACCACTCTGTGATTCTGTAGCACAGACCAAGAGGGGATCACTTAGACTATCATCACGCAGGTATTATTAGCACTGTTACAGAACTGTGACTTCATCTTACCAGCTCCATCCAGGCACATGCTTTGGGAGCAAGTTGTGTTGAAAATGGCTGAGCAAATGCCAATATAGATATAGATATAGATGACAGATATAGGTATAGATATATAGATATAGATGATATAGATAGATATAGATATAGATATAGATATAGATATAGATATAGATATAGATATAGATACAGACATAGATATGGAGGAATATGATTTCATCAAGCAGCAAAGGTCTCTGGTACTCTGGCTTCCTCAAACTGGAATTGCCATTCCTGTCCTCTTCCAAAGACCCATCAAGATGTGGAACGAAGGACATCAAAGGTTTGGGGGGGAAAAATAAAACTAATCCATGAAATGCCACAGAGGAAAGAAAGATCTGGTTTATTGGTCAGCCAAAGAGAGGTTTTTTGGTTTTTTTTGCTAAAAAACAGTAACAATGGTTCAAAGCACTGATAAAAAACTTGTGGAATCATTTCATCTAGTTCTGGTTCCTGGACTTAACGAAACCCTTACAAGGAACCAGTGCAGAGAAGTGTCTAAATAGATTAACAGGAATGCAATGGTTGCCTTATGAACAGGTTAAGAGACTTGGTCTTACCTAAACAGCTGAAGATTAAAAGAGGTTACAGAGATTCAGGGTTCAGGATGGTAGGAACAGGGGAGCAGCACAGGAAGAGCTTCTTCAGGTTGAATGCCACTATTTGAACTAGACCATTTAACTGCAAACAAATCACAAGCAATCTTAACCAGGAAAATTCAAGTACAAGCATTGATTTTGTGAATACTGAAACTCTGCTATGATTTTCTATTATTTAAACAGCTGAAGATTAAATGAGGTTACAGGGATTCAGGGTTCAGGATGGTAGGACCAGGGGAACAGCACAGGAAGAGCTTATACAGGTTGAATGCCACTATTGGAACTAGACCACTTAACTACAGACAAATCACAAGCAATCTTAATCAGGAAAATTCAAGTACAAGCATTGATTTTATGAGTATTTAAACTTTGCTATGATTTTCTACTATTTAAACAGCTGAAGATTAAAAGAGGTTACAGAGATTCAGGGTTCAGGATGGTAGGAACAGGGGAGCAGCACAGGAAGAGCTTCTTCAGGTTGAATGCCACTATTGGAACTAGACCATTTAACTGCAGACAAATCACAAGCAATTGTAACCATGAAAATTAAAGTACCAGCATTGATTATTTGAGCATTGAAGCTCTGCTATGATTTCCTAAAATTAAGCAGCTGCAGTAAGGAGTCTGAACTAAATTTCCTAAGGCTATGGAGAGGTTTGTATTGCCAGGCAGACATGGACTCTGCATGCCAGGATATCCCCAAAGGACCAAAAGGAAACTGGATTGCTCTTTATTTGCATTGTATTTATTTTATGCATCAGGTTTCTGTAGCTACTTCAGAAAAGCAAGAAAGATTTATTCCCCACCCTCACTCATTTTTGCCTTCTGGTGGGCTTATGGGATTTGTCTGGGGTCAGTTTTGGCCTCTCTTTGAAGTATTGCTGATCAGCTATCATGAGGAACAGGATGTGGCAAGCTACAATGATATACTCTGAGATCCTCATGCCCCAGCTCACACAGAGGCTGGAACTGATGGATGAACTCCTGGGAGAGGAATAAAGTTTGCTGAATATACCTAGATAACATAAACATGGTTTATTTCTTTAGCTAACTCAATAGCACAATCTATGAGTGATGGGGCAAAATAGAAAATGGGAAGAAAATTCTTCAGGGTATTTGTACTACCTAGATTTGATTTGGAACTCAATCCTCTCATGCTTGCTAGATGGTCTGTCTTAGTATGTGTCTGAATGACCTTTGGAGGCTTGAATATCCTGGACCCTTCTGAATCAAGTTTGGGGCTGCAATTTTCCCTCTCCGGAGGAAGAAATAACTTCAGAAAGAGCTGCAACAGGAGAAGGCTTTGTTATAGCTTGTAGATTAGGTGATTTATCCAGTTTGGAAACAGTGACCAAAAAAATGCTAACTCCTGCTTCCCCAGAGTAAGTCTGAATGGTGGAGAAAACAAACTCAATTTTGTGGGTTTTTTTTTTTTCTTGCAATAAAGTTTTGTTCCTTTTAATTATTATTATTATTGCCAGCTCAGTACCATCATTTGACTACACTCAGGAAATTAACTTTTTTGCTTCTTCTTCTTCTTCTTCTTCTTTCCCCCCCTCCCTCTGCAAAGTACTTTCCAACAACACTTATTAATTTTGCTGGAGGAGTGGCCCCAAGTAACTGGAGTATTCTCCTGTTCTGTCCTCCCACACACAACTCAATCTTCCTCTGCTCACTCGGGAACAGCTACCTCCTGTTTCATGCTTCTGTGCTATAAGTGGAAGGAGGATTTGACTTAAAGGGACACTGACAACCAGTTTAAAATCTCCAGTTAATTTGGTGTCCAAATTAACTTCCAAGAGAAGGTTTTTGTGGGTTGGTTTTTTTTTGGTTGTTTTTTTTTTTTTTAATATAATTTGGGGTTTTTTTGAGTGATGAGAGTGAGCAAAGGATTCATTAAGTGAAGGGGAAGATACTGAGAGGGCTGGAGCACCTCTGCTGTGAGGACAGGCTATGAGAGTTGGGGCTTTTCAGTCTGGAGAAGAGAAAGTTTTGAGAAGACCTTACAGTGTCAGAAGGGGGTTTACAGGAGGGCTGGGGAGGGACTATTCACAAGGTCTTGTAATCACAGGACAAGGGGTAATGGGTTTAAGCGGGTGGAGGAGAGATTTAAATGGGATGTTAGGAGGAAGTTCTTTCCAGTGAGGTTGGTGAGACACTGGAACAGGTTGTTCAGGGAGGTTGTGGCTGCTTCCTCCCTGGACATGTTCAAGGCCAGGTTGGATGAGGCCTTGAGCAACCTATTCTAGTGGGAGGTGTCCCTGCCTATGGCACAGGGGGGTTGGAACTGGATGATCTTTGGGGTCCCTTCCAACCTAAACAGTTCTTTAATTCCATGATTCTACGAAAATAGAGCAGAAAGCAAGGAAGCAATCCAAGGGCAAAGAAACTCCACTACAGGGCAGCCTGATATAGGGTAGGGTGTCCCTGCTCATGGCAGAGGATTGGAACTGGATGATCTTTGAGGTCCCTTCCAACCTAAACCAGTCTATGATTCTATGATTCCTGGAAGTACAAACACAACCAGGCTGCGTTCGAGCAAATGGAATCGATTTTAAACGAAAGTGAACCCCACCATTTGTGTTTCATCACCTCCCCTGTGATGCTGACAGCAGCCCTTCTCTGGGGTGGGCTGGCTCCTCCAAACTTCACTTCTTGTTCCACGGAATTAAGCATTAATCTGGCCTCTCTTGGAGAAAGCTGAACGATGACCCTCTTCGCTCAGACTGTCTCAGCTGATTAACTCTTGTTTCCCAGCTGATTGGGAAGATAGATGAGGGTGACCAGCTCCTGCCTTTGAAGTTTGTAAACTCTCAGCCCCCTCTTACAACCTGCTTCTCTCTTAAACAGGCACAAAAATAAACACCCAATCTGACATTTGAGGAGCTGGAACCAAAAAAAAAAAAACAAGCTTCAACTTTTCTCTTCCCAAAAGCCTTCCTAAAGCATTTCTGGCACCTCTAGAATCAATCTGCCACCTCATATTATTCTTTTCCTGCTCAAAGGCATTAGAAGACAAGTTTTGTTGTTCCCTTTTAATGAAAATTATACTAGGGGATTCATTTCCATAGAAAACCAACACGGCACTAAAGACAAGGGTAGGAGGTGGCTTGATGCTGATGAGCACCAAGGCATATTAAGCAAGCATAAATGTGCTGCTCTACTTGCTGCCTTTGAAACCATCGCTAAAAGGCTTCAAAATCAGCGCTAAAAGGCTTCAAACCCTTTCTCTCACGGCCTGTAATGTACACAGAGTGATGCAGAGGAAAGTAATTAACTCCACCTTGGCTCTTCCCTGCCTCGCTCGCCACATTAGGAAGGATTGCGTGAGACTGCTCCAAAGTTATTCCATTAACAGCAAAAAAAAAAAAGATCATGAACTGAAACCTCTCCTAGCACCTGTTTTTAGTCTCACAGTGTATCTTCAGACCTTTATAGAGACAAAACCCACCCTGCTCAGGAGGACAGACTGAAAGAGTTGGGGCTGTTCAGTCTGGAGAAGAGGAGGCTCCCAGGTGACCTTCTTGTGGCCTTCCAGTATCTGAAGGGGACCTACAAGAAAGATGGGGAGGGACTTTTTAGGCTCTCAGGTAGTGAGAGGACTAGGGGGAATGGAGCAAAGCTGGAGGTGGGGAGATTCATATTGGATGTGAGGAGGAAGTTCTTCCCCATGAAAGTGGTGAGAGCCTGGAATGGGTTGCCCAGGGGAGTGGTTGGGGCCACGTCCCTGGAGATGTATAAGGCAAGGCTGGATTAGGCTGTGGCCAGTCTAATCTAGGGCAGGGTGTCCCTGGGCATGGCAGGGGGGTTGGAACTAGATCATCCTTGTGGTCCCTTCCAACTCTGATTCTATGATTCTATGATTCTATATCATGGTCATGGGTGCAACATAAGCACATGCCTGGGGAATTGGAGAGGAATGAGTCAGCAGTGGAGTAGGAAGTATGGAGGACAAAATCCTAGCTCAATAAGTGTAGCAGCACATTGCAATCATAGAATCATGGAATCAGAGAATCATAGAATCAGCCAGCTTGGAAGATATTCCTGTCCACCCAGCCCTAGCCAATCAACCAGACCATTGCGCTAAGAGCCCCATCCAGACTTTTTTGAACATCTCCAGGGATGGGGACTCCACCACCTCCCTAAGCAGCCCATTCCAGTCACTCTCTCTGGCAAGAACTTCCTCCTAATATCCAGCCTGTACCTCCCCTGGCACAACTTGAGACGCTGTCCCCTCGTTCTGTTGCTGGTTGCCTGGGAGAAGAGACCTACCCCCACTTCTCTTCAGCTTCCTCCTGCCTAGAAAGACTTGAGAGAGAAGGTAAAGTGGCCAAGAGATGCTATCCATGCCCATGCAGAAAGAGCAGTCACAACAGTTTAGCTCTGGGGATGGTCTAATCAGAGCTCATGGCACACTGCTGACATAACATCAAATTCAGAGGCCACTGTATTGTAGGAGCTTAAAGACATCTTGGAAACTGCATCAAAACCAGGCTTGCCCTGTAGACAGAGGTGACAGCAAAGCTGCCCACACATGACACAGCTCACAAACAGAAACAATCAGCCTTGATAGAATGAGTCACAGAAGAGTTTCCATCGGGCGCCAGCAGCTCTTTAAATATTAACCATTGAGATCTGCTGGCTGCCTCCCTGGGATTGCCATCTCTGACACTGGTGATCCCACCGAGCCAGCATGATTTAGCAGCCAACCCCTGGCTCTCAGCAAGCAGCTTGCAGATGTGGATTTTAATTAAAGATACTTAATTTCCAGCTCCAGGTTTCCGTTTTGCTCTACCTGGCGTTACGGTGCCTGGCGCTCGTCGCGCAGGCTGCTGCAACAAAGCTCTGAGGAAACCTCAAGCAGCTTCTTCTGCCTGTGGCAGCTCCACCGAATGGCCCTGCTGAACCCTCTTCTGTGTTCAGCCATAGCAACCAAATTAGAGTGCTAAAAAAAAAAAAAAAATTGTAAAAAATCATCTGTGGCTCAGAACCTTACCTGATATTACACCAATCCACTCAAAGATTAGGAATATGGAAACTGCATCGTTCCAGACCCACCATGATGATGCATCCTTGAAGAACCTGTTTAGTGTTTTTCATCCCTGGGAGATCAAAATTTCTGGCTTTGCCCAAATGTAGAGGGAAAAAAAAAAAATAAAAAGCAGCTAAGTTTAAATTGGCACCTCAGGGTTGTAGCACACACTGTTTGATAAGCAGCTCCAGAGCCCAACTGATATTAAAAATGCTGTGGCCAGCAGGAGCAGGGAGGTGATTGTCCCCTTGGACTGGGCTTTGGTGAGGCCACACTTCAAGTGTTGTGTTCAGTTCTGGGCACTGCAATACAAGAGAGATGTGGAGGTGCTAGAGCAGGTCAATGAAGCTGGGGAAAGGCCTGGAGAAGAAATCTTATGAGGAACAACTGAGGGAGCTGGGGATGGTTAGATTGAAAAAGAAGATGCTGAGGGGAGACCTCATTGCTGTCTACAGCTACCTGAAGGGACATTGTGGACATGTTCCTGTTGGGCTCTTCTCATGGGTAGTTGGAGGCAGAACAAGAGGGAATGGCTTCAAGCTGAGACTGGGGAGGTTTAGACTGGATATTAGGAAAAGGTTTTTCAGGGAGAGAGTGGTCAGGGACTGGAATGAGCTGCTGTGGTGGTTTGAAGAGTTCCCTGCCCCCCCACCTTTTGTTATAACCCCGTCTAGGACTCAGAACGCTGGAAGCTGATAAATGAAGCTTTATATTTACAGCAATGCACAATATACAAGCAAATATTTACAAGGTATAACAGATATTTACAGATATAGATAGTGAAAAAGTAATACAGAAACACCACAGCCCTCCTAGAGACCAAAGTCCCCTAGAGGGTTTTTTTTCCAACCACCCCTACCACCCCTTTCTCACAATGTTATCTCACCACCTGTTGATGCAGCAGATAGGTGGAGGTAGATGGGCCAGGGGGGTTAGCAGTAGGAAAGAAGTTAGAATATTAAGAATCAGCTACAAAAATGCAGAGACAAAGGAACCATGCAAGAGATGCAGCCACAGCCCAGAGAGGCCTGGAACCATCTGACTTATCTATATTTGGGTTACAACTCTTAAAACAATTTTTATTTTTCTTACTCAGTAGAGCTCTGAGGGAAGTATCATCATCTGTTTTCCTCTCTCAGCCAATAGCCTAATTTCTCACTCAAATTCTCCAATTAGTTCAAACCAGCACAACTGTCCAGGGAGGTGGTGGAGTCAGCCAGCCTGGATGTGTTTAAGGGATTTTTTTAAACCATGCTTAGGGCTAAGGTTTAAGGTGACTCCTGTAGAGCAGAGACTTGGTGATCCCGAGGGGCTTTGCCAACCTGGATGTTTCTGTGATTCTATGATATGTGGGAGGTGTCCCTGCCTATGGCAGGGAGTTGGAACTGGGTGATCTTTGAGGTCCCTTGCAACCTAAACCATTCTATGATTCTGTGATATTGTGCCCCTTTTCCCTTGAAATGAGACTTTTGCATTCCCAGAGCTCCTGTGGCCTCACTGGGCACATGGGACTAGTTCCTTCTTTGTGCCATTTCCCTTGCACCAAAGGTTGAGGCACCTCTCCAGTGAAAAGCTGCTGTTTCACTGTTTATTCATCACCACTTAATTTACCTCCTTTCAGTTTATTTAACTTGAGTAGCTTTATGTAAACCATTGACTGATAGGTTCCTACATCTGCAGGCATCTGCTTAGTAAACATCTAACCAGATGTGGTTGGGATAGGCTTTAGTGTGACTCCTGCTCACAAAAAAAAAGTTCTGCTTTTGCCCTCTGATTGCACACTGCCAACAGCACACACAACATTCTTCCCCAGACACTTCTTTTGAGATTATCAGAGAATCTGGAGTGGTTTAAGAGTCGTACATTATGGCTGATCAACATCTGAAAAGATGTTACGGAGTTACAATTTAAGTCCCTTTTTTTGGTCATGGGGGGAAGGAATGTGGGGGAAGCTGGGCTGATGGAAAGCTCAACATGAGCTCAACATGAGGCTGCAGCCTGAGTGCAGCCCAGACAGCATCTGTGTGCTGGGCTGCAGCAAGAGCAGCTGTGGGCAGCAGGGCAAGGGAGGGGATTTTTCCCCTTTACTCTGCTGTCCTCAGACCCTACCTTGGGTACTGTGTGCAGTTCTGGAGCCCCCAAAACAAGAATCATAGAATGGTTTAGGTCGAAAGATCATCCAGTTCCAACCCCCCCACCATAGGCAGGGACACCTCCCACTACAACAGGGACGTGGAACTGCTGGAGCCAGACCAGGGCAACAAAGATGTTCAGAGGGCTGCAGCAGCTCTGCTATGAGGACAGGCTGAGAGAGTTGGGGCTCTGCAGACTGGAGAAGAGAAGGCTTCCAAGAGACCTTGGAGTGGCCTTGCAGTATCTGAAAGGGGCCTCCAGGAAGGCTGGGGAGGGACTATTCACAAAGTCTTGTAATGACAGGACAAGGAGGAATGGGTTTAAACTGGCAGAAGGGAGATTTAAACTGGAAGTTATGAGGAAGTTATTTGCAGTGAGGGTGACGAGACACTGGCACAGGTTGCCCAGGGAGGTTGTGGCTGCTCCCTCCCTGGAGGTGTTCAAGGCCAGGCTGGATGAGGTCTTGAGCACCCTGATCTAGTGGGAGGTGTCCCTGCCTATGGCACATGGGGGTTAGAACTGGATGATCTTTGAGGTCCCTTCCAACCTAAACCATTCTATGGTTCTATGATTTTATGAAAACATGGCAGAAAGCAAGGAAACAATCCAAGGGCAAAGAAGCTTCACTACACTAAAGATCCAAATTGCTGAATTTTGAGGTGTTGCTAATTATTATTCATTTTGGCTGAGAACTTTGACTGTGGAAAATTGATTTAAATTTAATGGGGCTTTTTTTTAACATCCTCACTTATGCCCAGTGAGGAGGTTCATACCTCCTCGTTGATTTTGGGAAGAGAAATAAGGAGTTTTGCAGGCTCCTATGAAACTGTTGTTGAAGGGCACACACAAGTCAGTGACCACAGGGCCAGGGAAAATGGATGCAAAGAGAAGGACTTTGTGAGCTGTTTGGGCGAAGGACAGCACATGGCTGTGCAGCACCTGATGCAAGGGAGGCCTGACATATGACCCTCATCACACATGGGAAAACAAACATCAACAAGACAGACTGAAGAGCACATCAGAAACAGTAAAACTGAAGTTAAAAATAATCGCTGGTAACATTTAGCCTGGAGTGCTTTTTGCTTTGTTGTTCTCTATTGACAATCCCACCTAGAAATGGGTCTCTCTAAGACTTTTTGACTTGCAGACATCCCAGTTTGCTCTACAGCCCTCAGTAGAGCCATTGTCACCCATGGGAGGGCCCCAGGGCCCTCGCTGTGCTGCGTCTTTGGGAACGGATCAAATGGCTCAGAGACGAGAACAGAACCAGACATTTTCCAACCAAATACCTCTCAGGTCACTGAGCAATGCTCTGGTGGCTCTGCCTCACCAGCAAATGCCCATGCTGAGGCACATCAATAAGTAGCTTTGCCTGAGGAACATTCCTCCTCTAGGGTTTCTCTGCTGATGGCAGGAGGAGATGTGTGCCCCTGCCTTGGCCAGCACCATGCATGGTCCAGCGAGCTGGCTGAAACCGCTGACACAGGCTCCGTGCTCTCAGCAGGGGAACCGGTGGCACGCACATGGGCTTCCATCCACCACGGCTGCCAGGGAGGAAGGCAGAGAGGGCAGACTGAGGAGAAGCAAGCAAGGAAGAGCTGAAGCCCCCCTTATTTGCCACAGCTTCACAATCACTGTTGATGAGTGCTGCCAGCCATTGCATTGCAGGAACACGAGAGGACTCCAAGCCAAGGAGTTTCGAACCGGGCTTAGGGGTGAATTGCATCAGCCTATTGCTGTACTGAAGTCCCAGACACCAGAGCCCCCCATGCCAATTGTTGTAAAGCCAAAACAAAGCCTACTCCCTAATTCTATCTCAACACAAAGGGGATCTTTATTGTGAGGCTGCCAGGCATTGCATGGCAGGAACATGAGAGGACTCCAAGCCAAGGAGTTTCGAACTGGGCTTAGGGGTGAATTGCATCAGCCTATTGCTGTACTGAAGTCCCAGGTACCAGATCCCCCCATGCCAATTGTTGTAAAGCCAAAACAAAACTTAGTCCCTAATTCTACCTCAACACAAGGGGGGATTTCTTTTCTTTACTGTGAGGCTCCCAGAGCACTGGAACAGGCTCCCCAGAGAGGTTGTGGAGTCTCCTTCCCTGGAGACTTTCATGGCTTGTCTGGATGTGTTCCTTTGTGATCTGACATAGATTGCATGGTCCTGCTCTGGGAGGGGGATTGGACTCAATGATCTCTTTAGGTTCCTTCCAACCCCTGACATCCTATGATCCTGTGATTTTAACAACTTACAGCCTTGGAATGTAAAATTATTCATTCAGATGAGGCTTCATGTCACGAGCTCCTGCTTTACAAGACAATCAGATGCTGCTGCAGCAAGGACCTTTGGGAAATCCCTCACGATCACCTGGTGAGTGCTGCCATAGGATCCAGAGTGCAGCTGCTTCACCACAGTGTCCCTGGCTGTCACATCAAAGGATGGTTAAATAATACCACATCATTGTTTCTGCTCCATGGAAAGAGCAGCCAGGTTTTGCAGGGTACCAAACCCTGGTCCTCAGCCATCTCAGCTGACAGACTGGGCAATGGCAATCACACCAGACCCCTGCTCTGCACTACAGGATCCCAGCTTGACCCTCTGACAACTACTGTTGCCTTTTCTTTCTTTGTGTCCTGGAGAATCCAGCAGTGATTGATGGATTGCAGTTGCTGCTCTAGGTGGGCAAAGCAAATCAAAAGATGCTTGTGCAGCTTTCCCATCTCTTCTAAGCAGCTCCAGGACATGAGCAGACTCTAAGCAGAGATGAAGTGCCCAAGTCCCTCAACATGAAAGTCTCCAGGTTGATTTTCAAAGTGTTTTGAAGCAGTGAAAGAAGTATACTGAAATACTAGATGTTGAAACGCATCTTGGAGCAACAACATTCCCTTTTCCCTTTCACCTCTTGCCTGTCCTACCATGGTCAGAGGTTCAACATCTCTCCTTCCTTACCAGCCATGGCATGAGCAACAGACCATGTATCCAGCAGGAAAAGGTCAGCTTCAAATCCTTGTCCAAAGCCAGGCAGTTCCTCCTTCCCTAGTCAGAAATGGCATGACTTTAATATGGTAATGATGCTCTGCATGAACTTGTTCTCCAAACAAGGACCAGTTTGTAATCAGACAGAAATGGAAAAGAGTCAACCTTTCCTGCCCCTTCTGCATTAACAATTCCTCCTTTCAAGGGGGAATAGCTTGAAAGCTTCAGTTATTGCACTCTGTTTTCCACAACGAGTGACACCTCCAGAACCAGACTCCTCTTTTTTAGGCTATGAACAAGTCCTTGGTGTTTTGGCCTGGCCACTCCTCCAATATAGCTTCTGTCATTAAGAAGGGGGGGGAAAATAAATTTAAAAAAAAAAAAATCTGCTTTTTGGAAAGTTCTCCACATATTTTATCTCTATTCTTCCTATCTTTATTCCTTCCTTTCTTCCCTCTTTCTTTCTTCCTTCCTTTCTCTCTTTCCTTCCTTCCATCTTTTTCTTCCTTTCTTTCTTCCTCTTTCTTTCTTGCTCTTTCTTTCCTTCCTTTGATTTTCTTTCTTTCTTTCTCTTTCCTTCTTTCTCTCCTTCCTTCCTTCCTTCCTGCTTTCTCTTTCTTTCTTTTTCTTTCTTTCTTTCCTTCCTTATTTCTTTCCTTCCTTATTTTTTTCCTTCATTCTTTCTTTCCTTCCTTCCTTCTTTCTTTCCTTCTTTCTTTCTTTCCTTCTGTCTTTCTTCATTCTTTTATTTCTTCTTTCTTTTTCTCTTTCTTTCTTTCTTTCTTTCTCTTTCTTCCTCTCCCTTTCTTTCTTTCTTTCTCTTTCTTCCTCTCTCTTTCTTTCTTTCTTTCTTTCTTTCTCTCTTTCTTTCTTTCTTTCTNGACTTGAAGATTTCTGCCCTGTCAAAGGTTATGGATTTTTCTTTCTTTCTTTCACTCTTTTTTTTTTTTTTTTCCCCCAGCTTTAATATATTTTCCCCCTTCTTACACTCACAGAAGCAAAACAACAAGAGGGTCCTCTGATGAATGTGGCGGATTGCCATGGTTACGGTTCAGAGATGCAGCAAAAAAGCAATTATGGTGGGACACAGTGGAAAGGAGGGGGGAAAAAAAAAAGGAGGG
>VWZI01010664.1:469446-491669 GCA_013396835.1 Psilopogon haemacephalus
AAAGAAGAAGGGAGAAATGCACCTCTTTGTCAGAATCTCAGAACAGCTGTAATAACACTTCTGCACCCCCAACCAGTGCAAAGCAACTGAAATATTGTGGCATGCTAAATGCCAAGGCGTTAAATGGGGGGATTTCAATGTCACATTATTTAAAAGGACAGGAAGCATTAATTTCCAGCTGCACTTGCAGCTTGTTAAGTCATCTAGGGGGAATAGAGGGAAAAAAGGAGCAAGTCTGTGGCACAGGGCCTCACATTTGGAGGTGTGAAATAAAACACTGTTCAGCGAGGCAGCGGAATGCACTTGTAACAGATTTAATCTGACAGCAGCTGCGGTTTCCTATTTGAGCTTTGTGTGATTTATTTTTTTTTTTCCCCCCTTGGTGCTGGAGCTCCTGAAAGAGACGGCGACGCTCTCCTGACCTTTCCCAATCTGAGGATCTCAAAGCACTTTACCCCCACGCGTCCGTTTCCCCAGCCTGCCATGGGCAAGGGCACAGGATTGTCACCGCTCTACGCGCAGGAGGTGAGACTCGCTCAGCTCTGATCTTCCTAGCCCAAGGGTCACAGGTGGGATGTCTCGCTTTGGGCCTCGGCAAGGACTGGGAGAAGCAGGAAATTCTCATTCTACATGCTGTTATTTTAAGATGATATCAAAACTAAAAGCTGGATATCACAGGCTGGGATTATCCATGACGCACACATGTGGCTGTAACATTTATTCCTCTGCAGCTAGCAGAAGAAAAAAATAATAAAATCACCTCTTCTCTTTCCTATTTCTATTTAATCTTGGGGGGAGTTTCTATCATTGGCCCTACAGATCCTATTTTTGGTGATAACAGCAGTAGAAAGTAATCACAGGATAGCTTGGGCTGGAAGGGACCTTTAAAGGTCATCTGTAGTCCAATCCCCAAAGTATCTCCCTTCCTTCTCAAACCGGTTGCATACTCCAGCCCCAGTTGTGTTCCTGTCTTCCAGGCTGTGAAATATACCAACGACAAGACTCTGCTGAATTTTAACCCAGGGAAAGAGGTAGAAAGTGAGGAGTGACTGACATGGATCTGTCTCTCACCCTGTTCACCAAATGCTTCTGCAAACTGCAGCAGCAAAGGCCAGAGGTAGCAGAAACTGTGGAAGGTGCTCACAGTGATGTGCTCGTCACACCTTGGGTCCAACAGGAAAGAGCAAATCAATGGGTAAAGCAAATCAATGGTGAGGAGACAAAACAGGACAAAGATGAAACACCTCACAGATTATTTACCTCTTTTTGGAGGACTTCCATCCAGGTATGCTTGCTGTCTCTTCATGGAGAAGAACTCTCAGATAACGCATCCCAATTTCAGCTTTTGCTCCACTTAGTCCCAGACCTTAGTTCCCAGACTAAGGTTCCCAGACTTATTCCCTCCACTTAGTTTCCCGGACCTGAGCTCAAGAGTAAGATCCTCCATCCACCCAGCATTGATCCACCGATGAACTGAGATAAAATTAGGCTCCCCCAACTGCAGCAGTTCTTCCACTGTTCGTCTCTTCTAATTTTCTGCATTATGCTGAGCAGAAAGGAAGGTCCAGGCTGCTCCCTCAAGCAAAAGATATCTGAGAAAACCTGTGCATGAGAAGATGCTACATTTGAAGGAACATGAAGTCTTGCCAAGTCTTGTGTTTCTATATCACAAGTCTTTTGATATTTTTATTTTTTTTAATTATTTTTTTTTTAGCTATGGCTTCTAAAAAAAAAAAAACAAAAAAAAACCCAACAACAACAAAACCACAACCAAAAAAAAACTAACCAAAAAACTCAGTATGGATATTTTTGTATGAGAGCAATGGACAACCCATAAAAAAAAAAAAAAAAAAAAAGAGAAGGGACTGCTAAAGGTTCAGGAGTGAAAGGGAGCCTAAAATAATATTCACAGAGCTTTAAATGCTTTGCCTTTTTAAAAAGAACTCCATGATTTAGACAAGCATGTCACAACTTCATCCCTGGAGGTGTTTAAGGCCAGGCTGGATGAGGCTGTGAGCAGCCTGATCTAGGGTAGGGTGTCCCTGGGCATGGCAGGGGGGTTGGAACTGGCTGATCCTTGTGGTCCCTTCCAACCCTGACTGATTCTATGATTCTATGATTCTATGATTCTGATCACAGGGGATATGCCACATTGGATTGTGTGCTGGAGAAGGACTGAGGAGCTGGGTTGTAGAAACATTTGTCATAGAACAAAAGCTCCATGGAGTGAAGCCATGATCTAGCGTCGCAGGTTGTGCCTTCGTCAGCATCAACAGCAGAAATCTCAAGAGCTAAGCCAAACTCTGAAATGAACTCTCCTCTTACTCCTACAAATGGATGCACAAGGAGGTTGTGGTGTCTCAGAGCACTCCTCTGCTGATGCACTTTGAAGGCTTTATTCCAGTGCTGAGAGAACAAAACAATGCTTAGTTTGAGGAAGAGGAGGCTGAAAGGAGACCTTATTGCTGTCTACAACTACCTGAAGGGACATTGTGAAGATGCTGCTGCTGGGCTCTTCTCACAGGTCATTAGAGACTGAACAAGAGGGAATGGCCTCAAGATGAGGCTGGGAAGGTTTAGATTGGACATTAGGAAAAAGTTTTTCATGAAAAGAGTGGTCAGGGACTGGAATGAGCTGCCCAAGCAGGTGGTGGAGTCACTGAGCCTGGATGTGTTTAAGGGTGGTTTGGCTGTGGTTCTTAGGGCTATGGTTCAAAATTAATCTTGTAGAGCAGAGTTCTAGGTTGGACTTGGTGATCCTGAAGGGCTTTGCCAACCTGGATGTTTCTATGATTCTGTGGTGATATTTACCTCCAGTTTGTGTTACATATGAAAAGAGAGCCTCAGTTTCTCTAGGCAGCTTGATGAAATGTGATGTTTAATCCCCCTTAAAGCATTTTCCCATATTGAAAATTGAAAAGAGAAAAAGCAAAAATGCCATCGGAGACTCCTTTCCAATTAAATTAAATTTTGGCCTGAAGCAGCTTCTTTTGATAAACTCTCAGAGGAGTTAGCAGCCACTCACACCCTAGGGAGGTGTGTTTAATCTTTCCCTTGATAATTCAACCTTTTGGAGATTTGGGTTCTACTCCATTTCCTCCCATCTTCTGGGCAGTTCCCCAATCAGAGGTAATCAACTTGATCAGTGGGGTGGATTGGATGGTTCTGTCACCCAGCCTGGGGCTTCACCAAGAGCTTGATACCTCATCATAGAATCATAGAATCAGTCAGGGTTGGAAAGGACCACAAAGATCATTCATTTCCAATCTCCCTGCCATGGGCAGGGACATCCTACCTACATCAGGCTGCCCACAGCCTCATCCAGCCTGGCCTTAAACACATCCAGGGATGTGGCCCCCACCACCCCCGTGGGCAACCTGTTCCAGGGCCTCACCACTCTCATGGTGAAGAAATCCCTCCTCTGCCCACAATTGGGATTAGCTTTCTCCACACCCCTTATCTTACCTCTTTTATTAATGCTCCTCCTACCAGTGGGACTTCTCCCACCAACCATGACAGTACCAGTGAGCACAGTTACAGACAATCAGGACTGCACAATGGAGGAAATGATTGGTTTAATTCCTGCTGGCCATTTGAAGGTTTGCTGGGGACTTCTCTGAGATTGGCCCATCACAGAACCATAGAATCAGCCAGGCTGGAAGAGACCTCCAAGATCATCCTGTCCAACATATCACCTAACCTTAGCCAATCAACTAGATCATGGCCCTAAGTGCCCCATCCAGTCTTTTCTTGAACACCTCCATGGATGGCAACTCCACCACCTCCCTTGCACAGCCCATTCCAATGCCAATCACTCTCTCTGTCAAGAACTTTCTCCTAACATCCAGCCTATATCTTCCGTGTCACTACTTGAGACTGTGTCCCTTCGTTCTGTTGCTGGTTTCCTGGGAGAAGAGACCAACCCCACCTGTCTAAAACAACTCTTTAGGTAGCTGTAGACAGCAAAGAGGTCACCCCTGAGCCTCCTCTTCTCCAGGCTAAACATCCCCAGCTCACTCAGCCTCTCCTCAAAAGTCCAGGTCCCTCACCAGCTTTGTTGCCCTTCTCTGGACACATTCCAGTACCTCAACATCTGTCTTGAATTGAGGGGCCCAGAACTGGACACAGTACTCAAGGTGTGGCCTGACCAGCACCAAGTACAGGGCAAGAATAACCTACCTTGTCCTGCTGGTCACACTATTCCTTATACATCCTTGCCTTTGACTTTAGTGATGTTTAAGACCCTCCTCATAGTGCGCAAGAGATGTGTCTGTTTCCCCAGTTGCTGCTTTGCAGTCATTACCAAGTTATGAAGCAAGCAAAAAGGGGCAAAAGTAGGGGATGAAAATAAGATGTTTCCCACCCATCACACACAGAACATTACACAAGACACTCACCTGCAGAATGGAAGTTAAAGCAAGGTCCACACACTCCCAGACAGAAGCTGTTCACTGTTGCATTACCATGCCACATGCAGGACCACCAGACAGTGGAGCCTTGGCTTGATCTGGAGATAGAATCTGGGGGGGACAAAAAAAGCCCTAAAGATGAGGCTGTAGAAGAGGCATGTCTAAAAGAAAAGGTTTCTTGGAATGTGGATTTGGGGGGATTTTTTTTTTCTTGTTTATAAATATCTGAGGGCTGTTTAGGAGCAAGGGCAACAGGTTCTTCTCTCTCACTTACCCCCTGTGATAGAACAAGGAGCAATGGGTGTAAGTTGAAAGTCAAGAGGTTCCATCTCAACACAAGCGAGAACTTCTTGACTGGAAGGGTCACAGAGCATTGGCACAGGCTCCTCAGAGAGGTTGTGGAGTCTCCTTCTCTGGAGCCTTTCAAGGCCTGTCTGGATGTATTCCTGTGTGCCCTGAGCTAGATTGTCTGGTCCTGCTCTGGCAGGGGGGTTGGACTCGATGATTTCTTTGGGTCTCTTCCAACCCCTGGCATCCTGTGATCAGCAGGTACCTATAAGTCACTGCACATTACTAGTGACCCCTTAAAAGAAACTACTTATTGATTAGTGAGATACGAGATTACTTGCATTTACCATCCATTAAATTTCACAAATTATTAATTCTGGTTAGGAAGGGTTATAAACAATGTTTTGCAGATATTTGACTTGATTTTAATTGTTTTGTTGGCATTGATGCATCTGCAGTGTTTCGTAAGTTTAATGCCACAGGGAAAGAAGGAAATTTAAGATACTTGGAAAATACAAACAGCCATAAGTGAACAACAGCATTAGAAACATGACCTGAAAATATGCCCACCTGGTCAAGAAGCTGGAAAGCTCCCCAGGTAGGAGTCCACTGAAAACAATGTGACATCCAAATGGAACTGGCTGTGAGCTTCTGAAGAACTTCATTATCTCTGAGTCCAGGACCGCAACCTTCCTCTCAGGCTGCTAGAGGCAATCCACCAGGACAAGATCTCCAGGTGGCATCATTCAGTATTTCCAAATATTCATTCTGAACAATATTTTCCAAGCTTTATGAATAGAAACTGCAGAAGGAGAAAAAAAAATCTAAGTTATATACTAAGAACTACCCATTTCTGTGGACCCTGCCAATGAAACTTCATCATTCTCTCTTTCTCCAGATAGTAACACAACCTGGTCCTCGGTAATTTTCTTGGCCTTCCAAGTGTGAGCTTCCAGACCTTTTTCCTTTCAAGGAGCTGTTCAGGTCTGGGAAGTGCATCTCTGTCACCATCCAAATGTGACCTCTCTGATGTGCCCCAGCAAGCACTCATGCATGCAGCTAAGGAATGCAGATGACATCTGGCCACGGAGACATTCTCTAATCTCAAGGGACTCCTGGATTTCTCACAAGCAAGAGGTGCAAAACTCTTCCACCTCTCAGATACCAGAAAGATTAATTTTCTTACATAGAAAAAAACATCCATTGGCTCCTAAAAATAAGAATTAGCCAACACCAAATGGTGACATCTGTGTGCATTAATACAAGTTCTTTAGAAGCCACATTATTTTGGCCATCCTCCTATCTCTATCCTCCTGTCTCTATTCTTTCACTGCCTTCTATTCTGTTAGTTCAGCATTTTTATATTTCAGGATGAAACTCAGGGTAAACCTGAGGTTTTTAACCAAGCTGTATTGTTGCATTAATTACCTCCATATATTTTTTCGATATCTTTTTTTTCTCAGTATGACAAAACCCAAACTTTGGTGGGTTTTGTTGTTTTGTTTTTTTTATCTCCCACCAGGTCTCCTCTAAAAAAGCAGGGAAAGTTAGTTTATAAGACTGAGACAATCTGGTTTTGTGGTGCTTTTGTCACTTTTCCAGAACTACAGTGCCTCATATGAGGCACATGGCCATGGATTGCCAGAAGCATTCAAGTTTCACTTCTAAAAGCTGGCATTAAACTTCAAAGCCATTTGATGAGGCAGCTTTCTCTAATTTTCGGATTGATCTGTAACTCACAGAATCACAGAATCAATGTTAGAGGTAAAAAGTGACCTCCAGAAATCATCAAGTCTAACCCCCTTGCCAAAACCAGGTTCACCTAGGATAGTCCAGCATTAAGGAGGCAAACTTGCACAAAGCTGGACCCTAAATCACAGAATCATAGAATCAGTCAGGGATGGAAGGGACCACAAAGATCATCTAGTTCCAACCTCCATTTCAGACATTTCTGTTCCAGTGGGATACAAGGTTAAGCCAAGCCAGTGCTCTGCAAGTCTGAAAACTCACACTCTGGCAAGCACCAGCCCTCAGCAGACCCTGGCAGAGCAAAAGCACATCACCCTGGCAGAGCAACTGGCAGAAGGGGAGCCTGAGGGTTTTAACAAGCTGCTCCTGAGAAGACTTAATCTTGTATCTCCTTCTGTGATGCATTCCCTTCCTACAGCCTGTCCCTCCCAGGAGGCTGTGCAGTGTTAAGTCATTTGGCTTCAAGACAAAGGAAGAGGAGAGTAAAGAGCAACTGAGGGAGCAAAAGATGGAAGAGGTGAGAAGGCAACACAGCTGCAAAGCAGAGAGCACTCCCAGCTATGTCAGGGAGCTGCTGAGGGCAAAGATGGGAGAGAGAGATCATGCAAGAGAAGCCACTGGCATAAGCATGTTGTCCTCCCCTGACTCCACACATCAATTATGAGCTGAGCACGTCTGGAGCAAGTCCCTCCGGATAACACAGGCACTCAGATTAATTTGTGGCAAAACCAGAGGAGCTCCTCCACTGTGGCTTTACTCAGCCTTGTCAGTGTGAGAAATGGAGCTGTGTGGAGCCCTGGCTCACTGCAGGCAGATGCAAATGGCCAAAGGCTGTGTCCAGCTGCAGGCTGGGCTGCAGGCAGTGGGAGGTTCCCTGGAGCATCCTCATCAAGCAGGTCAGCACATCAACACAGAGCATTTGCACACCCAGCTACACCACCAAAGCCCTGAGCCAGCAGTACCCATTGATTAGGGTGACCTGGCCTCTCTCTTCCCTGACTGAAGTTCAAGAGTGAAAATTAGAACAGAAGAGGTATTTTTCCTTCATCTTCCTAAGCAAATAGTGTGAGCTGAGCTATGGGGATGTAAACTGCCTCATCATAAACATCAAGAAGAGGCCTCAACACTGCACAAACCCTGGAGTTTGTAGCTCTCTTTCTTCGCTTTTTCTCCCTCACCCTCTTTCACTCCCCTTCCATCTTCCCCACTGGCACAGGCTGGAATCAGCTTTCCTTCTAAGTAACCTTCTCTCATAATCACCTGAGCTGTGACTGCTCCTGTTTGTCACTGGCTTTGTCCTCCATGCCCTCCCCGAGCTCCCATGCAACATCCCAGCATCAGCCGATTTAAATTCAAGTATTCAACAGCACCACCTTCTAATGTGATGTGGAGTCAGGCTTGGGAATTCTGCACATCCTCCTGTACTCAGACTTGTATCAGCAGCAGTACATCAAGTACTCAACGAAACCACTTTTTAATGTGATACAGAGTCAAGCCTGGGAATTCTGCACATCCTTCTGTACTCATAGAATCATAGAAAGGTTTAGGTTGGAAGGGACCTCAAAGCTCATCCAGTTCCAACCCCCCTGTGCCATAGGCAGGGACACCTCCCACTAGAAAAGGTCGCTTAAGGTTTCATCCAGCCTGGCCTTGAACACCTCCAGGGAGGGAGCAGCCACAACCTCCCTGGGCAACCTATGCCAGTGTATTGCCACCCTCACTGTAAAGAAATTCCTCCTAACATCCCGTTCAAATCTCCCCTCTGCCAGTTTGAACCCATTCCTCCTCATCCTGTCATTACAAGGCCTTGTCAATAGTCCCTCCCCAGCCTTCCTGGAGGCCCTCTTGAGGTACTGGAAGGCTACTATAAGGTCTCCTCAAAGCCTTCTCCAGGCTGAAAAGCCTCAACTGTCTCAGCCTGTCCTCATAGCAGAGGTGCTCCAACCCTCTGAGCATCTTTGTGGCCCTCCTCTGGACTCTCTCCAACAGTTCCATGTCCTTCTTGTGCTGGGGTTCCAGAACTGCATGCACTAATCCAGGTGGGGTCTGATGAGACCAGAGTAAAAGGGGAGGAATCCCCTCCCTTGCCCTGCTGGCCACACTTTTCTTGCTGCAGCCCAGCACACAGTTGCTGTCTGTGCTGCATGTGCACACTGTGGGCTCATGTTGAGCTTCTCATCCACCCAGACCCCAGGTCCTTTTCCTCAGGACTGCTCTCCAGCCACTCACCACCCAGCCTGTATTTGTGCTTGGGATTGCACTGACCCAGGTGCAGGACCTTACACTTGGCCTTGTTGAATTTCATGAGGTTGGCCTGGACCCACCTCTGCAGCCTGTCCAGGTACCTCTGGATGGATCCCTGCCCTCTAGCAAGTCGACTGTGCCACACTGATACTCAAACCCGTATCAGCAGCAGTATGGCAAGTTGACTGTACCACACTGATACTCAGACCTGTATCAGCAGCAGTAGATCAAGTATTCAACAACACCACTTTTTTAATTTGATGTGGAGTCAAGCTTGGGAATTCTGCACATCCTCCTGCACTCAGAATCCTGTATCGGCAGCAGTAGATATTTCTGTCCCTTTTACACAGGCACACACGTGCTCCCGCTGCTCCCCTCCCTGCAGGCATTCCCCAAAAGCCACCTAAAAATTATTGTGGATGCAATGCCACGTTATGCCTTCTGAAAAACAGAACGAAACAGTCAAGCCCTGGCGTATATCCAGAGAGGGAGAGCGTCAGATCTCAGCTGGTAAATAAGATGTTACTGTGAAGCTTGTAAAGCCAACGTTATTTCTCCTTGGTAAAGGCTCTACCTGCGTAACATGAAGGGGGCTCAGTGACAGACACATTAAAACACCATTAAACTGTGAAATAGAACACAGTGTGAAAATAGATTTAACCTTCACAGCATATTGATCTCTACCCCGCGCCGTGCCGAAGTTCTCGGACAACTGTTTTATAATAGGTTTTACTTATTTTCCTGTTGCTATTCTGACTTCCTCAGAGGAGGGTGTTATTTCTAAAAGCTCCTGACAGCTAAGGGAAAAAGTGGGCTCGTTTCTTAGTCATCGCTCAGCGCTCGAGCGGCGCTGCTGCCAGCTGCTCCATAAACAGAAATCAGTTTTGTGCGCGTGAAGGATGGGTCTGGGCAGCAGCGATTGCAGTGGGTTGGGAGGAGGAGGAAGAGGAGGAGGAAGGGGAAGCGGAAAGGGAAGAGGAGATGGGCTGTCTGCAAGGACTCTGCTGAACAAAACCACGCCAGGATGCAGGCGACCGAGGCTGGACCTGAAGCGCCTGCTGGAAGGGGCAGGGCCAAGATTGATACCAGCGCGCGCGGGGCCGTGGAGAGCCTTTGTGGAGACAGGGAAAAGAATTGTGCAGGCATCTGCACGCTCAGACGGGAAAGCCTCCTGATGGATTGCCTGCTACAGGTCACGCCGCTGCCAGACAGCTCTCAGACTTTCACTGCGAGATAGGCACTTCTCACACCCATGAGTTATGCCAGAGGACCTCTGACCCCACCCTCACCTCCCCTCTGACCGTTCATCCATCTCCCTGAGCCTCATACTAAGAGTTCAACCCCTTCCAAATGGCCAGATATTCTTCTCTTTTTTTTNCCCATGCACAAACCAGATGCATTTTTAGGGGTTATTTCTACAGAAATACCTCTGATCCCTTCCCTACTGCGGTCAGCTGGCAAATGCTGGCCTGGCTGGAGATGTCTAAACACGTGTGAAGGGGAAGCTGAGCCCATCCATCAGCTACCCCTGACACACTGCGCAGAATCCAAACCTCCGAGCTGGTTGCTGGGCACAGCTGAAGTTTCCCCGGGCAGCGTGTTCGATCTGTGTGCCCAGAGCTTGCCAGGAAATTAGCACCATACCAGACACGTTTGTACACATGATTCATGGGCAATTTGCAGGATTATCTGTGAGGAAACCGCACAGCTGCCACAGAGGTGGCTGCCCAGCAGCGCTGTCTAGGGATAGCATCAGAACGACAGGAGACTTCCATTGACTTCAGCAGGGCTGGGATGGTGCCCACTTAATTTGAGCCAAGTCTAGGGCTGTTCTTTTCCCACCTCTACCCCGCCTTGGTGATGCCACACTTGGAATAGTGCGTTCAGTTTTGGGCTCCCCAATTCAAGAGAGACAGGGATCTGCTGGGGGGAGTCCAAGACAGAGCTGTGGGGATGATTGTGGGACTGGAACATCTCTGCTATGAAGAAAGACTGATAGCCCTGGGGCTGTTTAGTCTGGAGAAGAGAAGGATGAGAGGAGACCTTATCAATGTCTATAAGTCTATAAATATAGACATAAATAAAGCATCTGAAGGGGAGCTTCCAAAAAAGCTGGGGAGGGACTTTTTAGGCTATCAGGTAGTGACAGAACTAGAGGGAATGGAACAAAGCTGGAGGTGGGGAGATTCAGGGGACAAAGTTCTTCAGCATGAGAGTGGTGACAGCCTGGAATGGGTTGCCCAAGGAGGTGGTTGGGGCCACATCCCTGGAGGTGTTTAAGGCCGGGCTGAATGAGGCTGTGGGCAGCCTGATCTAGGGTAGGGTGTCCCTGGGCATGGCAGGAGGGTTGGAGCTGGATGATCCTTGTGGTCCCTTCCAACCCTGACTGATTCTATGATTCTAAATATCTGAGGGATGGGTGTCAAGATGAAGGTACCAGGATCTTTTCAGTGTTGCCCAGTGACAGGACAAGGAACAATGGGTACAAGATGGAACACAGAATGTTCCATCTCAACACAAGAAGACACTCCTTTAGGGTCAGGGTGCCAAAGCACTTGAACAGGCTGCCCAGATTGGTTGTGGAGTCTCCTTCACTCCAGACTTCCAAAACCCACCTGGATGCATTCCTTTGTGACCTGCCTGAGGTGATCCCACTTTGGCAGAGGGGATTGGACTGGATGATCTTCAGAGGTCACTTCCAACCCCTGACATTCTGTGATACCCACTGAAAACCTCCACGTGCTTCCTGATTTAGGCTCAACAATTCAGTTTTCCATAACATATTGCATTCTGATGTACCATCAGTGCCAGGCATTCCCCAAACTCTGCAGTCAACCAAAATGTATAACAAGGTTAAGTTTCTTTCATGCACACTTGAACTCTAATAATAACACTTAAAAAAAAAAAAAAAAAGAGGGGGAGGAAGAGAGGAGGTGTGGAGGGTGAGGGTTGGGAAAGCTAATGGCAAGAAAATCCTCACCTTAAGAGCTGGCAATGGGGAAGAATTATTTCTTGTAAAAATTTCTGGGGGTAAGCATATATTTTATAGAAGTCTCCTGTTCTGAATTACCTTAATCCAAGCCACACTGTGATGGTGGAAAAGGCTGAGCACATGAGAAAATGGGAAAATAACTGTTTGGAAAGAAATTCCACGTAGAGAACCCTAACACCGTGCAAGAATAATAGAAAGACTGCAGACAGCCCAGTCAGTCCTCAGGCTCCTCGCTTCTGAGCATGCCAACAGCATTGTCCAAGAAGACCAACAGCATCCTGGCCTGCATCAGGAATAGTGAGGTCAGCAGGACCAGGGAAGTGATGGTGCCCCTATAGCCAGCAATGGTGAGGCCACATCTCAAACACTGGATTGGGTTTTGGGCCCCTCAGCCAAACCTAGAGTGTGTTCAGAGAAGGGCAGTGAAGCTGGCAAAGGGTCTGGAGGACAAGTTTAATGAGGAGTAAAGGAACAGGGGTTGGTCAGTCTGGAGACGAGGAGGCTGAGGGGAGACTTTTCTGAAAGGTGGTTGGAGCATGAAGGGTATTGGTCTTTTCTCCCAAGGCACAACTGATAGGACAGTAGAAAATGGCCTCAAGTAGTACCAGGGGAGGGTCTAGATTGGATACTAAGACAAAGTTCCCTACTGAAAGATTGGTTCTATCCTGTATTTGTACATTGCATTCTCGGGTGCTGGCTCGAGTGAGCAGCAGCTCTGCAGAGCTTCAGGGAAGCCTGGATCAGAAATAGTGAGATCAGCAGGACCAGGGAAGTGATGGTGCTCCTGTAGTCAGCACTGGTGAGCCACATCTCAAACCCTGGATTGGGTTTTGGGACCCTCAGTGCAAACCTAGAGTGTGTTCAGAGCAGGGCAGTGAAGCTGGCAAAGGATTTGGAGGACAAGTTTAATGAGGAGTGAAGGAACAGGGGTTGGTCAGTCTGGAGAAGAGGAGGCTGAGGGGAGACCTTACTGCTCTCTACAGCTACCTGAAAGGTGGTTGGAGGGAGATGGGTATTGATCTTTTCTCCCAAGGCACAAGTGATAGGACAGGAGGAAATGGCCTCATGTAGCACTAAGGGAGGGTCTAGATTGGATATTAAGACAAAGGTCCCTACTGAAAGATTGGTTCTATCCTGTATTTGTACATTGCATTCCTGGGTGCTGGCTCTAGTGAGCAGCAGCTCTGCAGAGCTTCAGGGAACAAATAAAACTCTTCACAGCCACTGTCCTGGAAGAAAGGAGAGAACTGGAAAAGCAGCAAGCTTGGAAGGACTGTTAGGAGGGGCTAAGCCAGGACTGACAGATAAAATTGCCAGGGAGACACAGACATGGCGCTTCACAATTTGACCAAAGGGCAGTGAAAATTAAGACCTTCACTTTCTCTATACCCATTCATTTGTGGACACCACCACTCTGGTCCTAGAAACTCTCCAGAAATACCTGTCTCATCCTAGTGTCCCACACAGGTGGTCCACAGCCTCTATTCATGTACCTGGTTGATGCCATGCTTCTAGTTTGCCTACACAGACACCTTAATTGATTGTTCCATTTAATCTCCTTCTAAAGAACTCATTGAATAATCCTACCCTTCACCATCCATTGCAGCTTTTACCTGCTTTTACCTCTACAGCTAACAGTGGTAGTCAAGAGGCGTTTCTGGGGTTTCACACAATCTTTCAGCAGGCTGTTGCTCATCCTGGACTTTCCTGCTTCCCCCCTTTTATGCTGCTCTCCTCAGATGCCACATGGAGTACAGTTCTGGAGCCCCCAGTGCAAGAAGGACATGGAACTGTTGGAGCCAGTCCAGAGGAGGGCCATGAAGATGATCAGAGATCTGCAGCAGCTCTGCTATGAGGACAGAGCTTGGGCTTTTCAGCCTGGAGAAGAGAAGGTTTCAAGCAGACCTTATAGCAGCCTTCCAGTATCTGAAGGTGGCCTACAGGAGGGCTGGGGAGTAACTATTGACAAGGTCTTGTAATGACAGGGTGAGGGGTAATGGGTTTAAAGTGGAAGAGGGGAGATTGAAACTGGATGTTGGGAAGACGTTTCCAGTGAGTGTGGTGAGACACTGGTACAGGTTGCCTAGGGAAGTTGTGGCTGCTCCCTCCCTGGAGGTGTTCAGGGCCAGTTTGGATGAGGCCTTGAGCGACCTGTTCTAGTGGGAGGGGTCCCTGCCTATGGCACAGGGGGGTTGGAACTGGATGAGTTTTGAGGTCCCTTCCAACCTAAACCGTTCTATGATTCTATGATTTCTATGAGTAGGACAGGTCAGAATCACAGAATGCTAGGGGCTGAAAGGGACCTCAAAAGCTCACCTAGTCCCAGGAGGCAGGGGAGAGTAGCAGATCACAATGCTGGATCAATTATCCCATGATAAAATCAATTTTGGCAATGATGTAGAAGAAAATGTAAGAACGCCACAAAGGGAAGTGGACAGCTGAGAACAGGGAAGTCTGTGCAAGAGCAGTGCAGGCTGTTAGCCCTTTTCCTGCTGCGGACTTGCTCTGCAACCTGGAGCAAATGCTTCCTCAGTAAATAGCTCGTTTCTCCACTTGCCCTCTGGTCTTCCAATCAAAATGTCCAAATCTTGGGGGACAGCACCTGAAGGTTACACATCGCATTTAGATCTTCAAGTTCAACCTCTTAATAAAGCCATTTAACTGTACTCTCAAGTGCACAGCCTAAGACGCGAGTGCCTCCATTCAGAGGCATATTTTGAAGCAAGAGTCACACACATGGCTATGGGAGGATGATGATAACGGTGACTACTGACAGGAAATGGTATTGCCCAAATTGGTATCATGCCGTACTCTAAAGGTCTGGACAGAAGCATCTGGGCCATCACTGCGGAGTTAAAAACAAGCCCATCGAAAATGGATAAACAATTAAAAATGTATTGAAAGAAGGAAGAAAAAGAGAAATCATTCCTAATTAATTCTAGTGCCCTGCACAACCCCAGACTATTTGTAATCCTACAGGGAACATCTTTATTGATCTGGGGGACGCTGCAGCAGACTTCTGATGCTTATCTCAGCATAAAAATAGGCTCTTGTGATGAGCAGTGATTTAATTACATGACAATCACTGCTAACAATGCATGGCGAATACCAAAAATATGCAGAGCAAGAGTGGCAGTGACAAATGCAAGGGAATGGCATTGACTTTCAGTAAAGTCGTCCACTGCCAGAGAGGGAGGGAGACTTCACCTCTCTCCCCACCCCTCCTTCTAAAGGTTGTCACTGCCGTGTGGCTCCAGATACTCTGTGGAGTGAGCTGGCCACAGGCAGGCAGAAGGTGGGAGGAGAAATCAGACAGCCATGATCAACGCAAAGAAACGTAGCATGGAAAGTCAATGAAACTAAGAGGCTTTGCTGGGCTGTAGGGACATAAGATTTTTCCACTGTGGAGCTCCACTTGAAAGCGAAGAGAAGATACATCACCTGCTTTGGGGGCTGGCAATACATGGTTCTGCTATGCACAGACTCCAGCCCTTAGAAGCAGTTCCCCCTACGTGATAGTGAGAGATCAAAGATCAGCCAAAATCTCACCCTCCACACACACAGCAGCTAGAAGCAGCAGCAAGAGTTTGCTCAAGATGTAAAAATGTGCTGGCTTGAACTAACTGGAGGATTTGAATGAGAAATTAGGCTATGGGCTGAGAGAGGGAAATGCTGATGGTGCTACTTCACTCATAGCTTTACAGAGAAAGAAAAAAAATAATTGTTTAAGAGTTGTAACCCAAACAGAGATGAGTTAGATGGTTTGAGAGTGCTTCAGATTGCTTTGTGCTGTGGTAGCTCCTGTATGGCTCTTTCTCTCTGCCTTTCCTAGATGAATCTGAATAATTTCACGAACATCTTTCCTGCTACTAATCCCCCTGACCCACCTACCTTCACCTATCTGCTGCATAAAACAGATGGTAAGATAATATTGGGGAAAGGGGAAAGGTGGTAAGGGTGGTTAGAGACCTCTCTTAGGGATTTTGATCTCTGGGAGGGCTGTGGTGTTTCTCTATTAACTTTTTACTGTCTATATCTGTAAGTATCTGTTATACATTGTAAATATCTGCTTGTATATTGTGCACAGCTGTAAATACAAAGCTTCAATTTATTAACTTCGAGACAACTGAGTCCTAGCCTGGGTTATTTCAAAGTGGGGAAGGGGGCAGATAACTGCTGAACCACCACAAAAAATAATATATTCAATTTTGCTTTTTAGTTGATCTCCTTAAAAAGCAAAGCAAAGCAAACCAAACTGAACAAAACCAAACTCAAACCAAACCACCAAGAGTAGGAATAAAGGGTAGTAACAACAAGCCAAACCCCCTTTTATTCACTTACCTCTACTGAGGGTACAGTTGAAGTGTTTCTTAGCATCTTTGAAGTCACTGTAATAATAGTGGTGAGTAGACTTGGCATGTCCCAGAAGGACTTTGGATCCAGCACCATTTATCCCCACGTCCCTTTAGGAGAATTTAGGTTGGCTGTGCACTTGGAAGTATAAGGCCCAAGGTTTTACCATCTCAGTTGGTAGATGACAGTTAAACATTTTACAGTCTTCTCAGTCACAAAAGTAAATCACCAAAAATGCAGAGATCAAGAGCAGAAAAGTTGGTCATTTATATACTAGATGTCTGATCACAGTAAACCAAGTGTAGAGAAGAAACCCCCAGATAAATAGTTCCTAGAGTCTCCAGGGAAGCAGTTCCTAGCACAAGTTCTCCACTCACTCCCATCCATCTATTCAAACTGCTGAAGCCCAATGCTTTATTTTTCTGTCATGGGCTGAAGGCACAGGATGATAGAATGGTTTAGGTTGAAAGGGATCTCAAAGATCATCTATTTCCAACCCCCCACCATAGGCAGAGACATCTCCCACTAGAGCAGGATGCTCAAGGCCTCAGCTAAACTGGCCTTGAAGACCTCCAGGAAGGGAACAGCTACAACCTCTCTAGGCAACCCATTCCAGTGTTTCATCACCCTCAATGTAAAGAACTTCCTCCTAACAACCAGTTTCAATCTCCCCTCTGTCAGTTTAAACCCATTACCCCTTGTCCTGTCATTACAAGACCTTGTCAGTAGTCCCTCCCCAGCCTTCCTGTAGCCCCTTTCAGATACTGGAAGGTTACTACAAGACCTCCTCAAAGCCTTCTCTTCTCCAGGCTGCAGACTCCCAACTCTTGTAGCCTGTCCTCATAGCAGAGCTGCTCCAGCCCTCTGAGCATCTTTGTGGCCTTCCTCTGGACTCACTCATAAAGTTCCATGTCCTTCTTGTGCTGGGGGCTCCAGAACTCCAGAACTGCACACAGTACTCCAAGTTGGGTCTGAGGAGAGCAGCAGAGTAAAGGGGAAGAATCACTGCCCTTGCCCTGCTCTTGCTGCAGCCCAGCATATGGTTGCTGTCTGGGCTTCACATTGCCAGCTCATGTTGAGCTTTTCATCACCCCAGACCCCCAGGTCCTTTTCCTCAGGGCTGCTCTCAGCCATTCACCATCCAATCTCTCCAGCCATTTGCTCCAACAGTCTCAGCCTGTCCTCATAGCGGAGCTGCTGCAGCCCTCTGAGCATCTTCATGGCTTCCTCTGGACTCGCTCCAACAGTTTCATGTCCTTCTTCATAGAAGCACATTCCAGAGCCATTCCAGCAGCCAACGATTGATGGCATGAAGCACAATCTGTCGACCATCTAAGTGTGACTATGACTGGCCCTGGAAAACCCAGAACCAGGTGCATATGCCCAATCTCCAAGCCTCTCCTACCCTCCTCCTGCAAAGGAGTCCTGCAGAAGCCATAAGGCTGGTCACGCTAGGAAAATCAGATCAACTGGAAGTTTACACCAGGGGGATCTTCCAGCTCTTACTTTCTTCTCCTGCAAGAGACACATCATCTCCTTCAGCCAAGAGGGAAATCGCAGGTGTTCAACCTGACAGGCAGCAACCGACTGGCAGTGCTCCCTCACGTAAAATTTAACAAGAATCACCAGCCCTGGGGTGAAAGCCGCGCGGAGAACTTGAACCCACGCCCACCCAGGTGCTGCTGCTCTTGCAAACACACCCAGACCCCAGTGCCACCTCCTGCTTTCCCTGTGCTCAGATCCATGACTCATGTCAGAGGAGCACCTCTCTCATTCCAAACAAAACGACCTCCTACATCCTCTCGCACTGCTGCGCCGGTTTAAGTCAGAGCATGGCAGAAAAAGGCAGATGAAAAATGCTATCATCTGCAGGGGCTGCTTTTTCTTTTTTGCTCCAACACTACTACTCCTAACTGCTTGTGAATATTTACATTAATCACAAACACATCCTTTGCTCCCACATTGTTCAAACTTGTTGTCCCTGCCTATGGCAGGGGGTTGGAACTGGGTGATCTTTGAGGTCTCTTCCAACCTAAACCATTCTATGATTCTAAACTGCATAATTACTGTTGCTGCTGAGGGTCTCCCCCACTGATAAAGTGCCAGGCAGATGCTTTGTCCCCCTCCCCAAATGGTGGAATTTCACCTAGTTTAACTTACCCCAATTTGAGAACGACTAAAACACTCCACCTGCAATACAGAAGATTAACAATTATTTTGTAGTATCTCAGCTTCCCTCCTGAGTTGCTAACTTACAGGATGCTAAAGAGCAGATATCCTTATCGTGTCCCTGTGTGATTTGAAGGGGTAGAGGCACCAGGGCCCTGACACATGTAGCTTTACAGATAAAACACACATACAATATTAAGTCAGAAGAGGATTCACTTCTAACACATGCCAGAGCCTCTACAGTCAAAGTTAACACTTCCCAAACAGTCTATCAGCTTAGTTTAAAGGATGGAGAATCTAAAGGTTAAGGTTTGATTAGGATGTACTTTGGTTTTTTGGGGTTTTTTTTGTTTTTCTTAACACATCAGAGCCACCAAATTCTTTCCTGGTGTGAACCTACAAGTCTGATGGGGAAAGAGAACAGCCCTGAGGAGAGGGATTTGAGGGTGCTGGTGGATGACAAGCTCAACATGAGCAAGCAGTGTGCACTTGCAGCCCAGAAAACCAAGCAGAGCCTGGGCTGCAGCAGGAGAAGTGTGGCCAGCAGGTCGAGGGAGGTGATTCTCCCCATCTACTCTGCTCTGGTGAGATCCCACCTGGAGTACAGTGTCCAGTTTCAGAACCCCTATTACAAGGGGGATGTGGACATGCTGGAACATGTCCAGAGAAGGGCCATAAGGATCATCAGAGGGCTGGAGCTGCTCTCCTGTGAGGAGAGACTAAAAAAGCTGGGGCTGTTCAGTCTGGGAAGAGGAGGCTCCCAGGTGACCTTCTTGTGGCTTTCCAGTATCTGAAGGGGGCCTACAGAAAAGCTGGGGAGGGACTTTTTAGGTTATCAGGAAGTGACAGGACTAGGGGGAATGGAGCAAAGCTGGAGGTGGGGAGGAAGTTGTTGAGCATGAGAGTGGTGAGAGCCTGGAATGGGTTGCCCAGGGAGGTTGTTGAGGCCACATCCCTGGAGGTTGTTAATGCCAAGCTGGATGAGGCTGTGTCCAGCCTGATCTAGGGTAGGGTGTCCCTGGGCATGGCAGGGGGGTTGGAACTAGAACAGAAAACACATCTCCTAGTGCAGATAAATTCAAAGCATCAGCTTAACCTCCAATGTTTATTGCATTTCAAACAGCATTTATCAAAACAAAGAGCTCGTTACAACACATATAGGTACTGGACCATCCACACCCCTTTCATTTGGGGTGTCTCCAGCATAACAATCTACTATAACTTCTTTTGAAATCCAACATATCTACACCAATCAAATAAAAACAAAATAGACCCCAAACAACTAAAACAAAACAGGAAAAAACCCAAACAAAACATTTCTGTTCAGGGGACAGGGTGATCAGTTCCATGTGGAAAAGTCTATAGGGAAAAAAAAAATTAAAAAAAAATCAACTCTTCAAAGCATCAGACCCAACTTCTGAATAAATAAACAGATTTCTTTTTTTCCCTGCAGTTGAATGTTTTCACTCAAATCAACAATCACATCTCACATGCCTTGCTTAAATACGCCTGACTTTGGTCCCTCCACAATGACAAGACTCCAGTTATGATAGAGCAGATGATACTTTGAAGTGAGACAATGAGGCATTGTTTACACAGAAGATTGAGAAACCAGTTTAACAAAAGGGGTCCAGGGACATCTATTGTGTGTACCAGAAAGGAGATTTACTGGAGGTTTTGTAATTCCTACAAGGCTCTCTCCATCCAGCTTCATTAACTTGAAGTAAATCAAATCACGCAGAGATCTGGCTCAGCCAGAGAGACGTGCCGGGAAAAAAAAAAAAAGATACAGAATGAAGAAGAACAGACACAAGATGATAAGCTTGAGAATCTTTGGCATTTTGCAGAAACATCGTCAAGGGTTTCAAATCTGTATATTCCCCCATTTTCAGATCTTGTATATTCCCCCTATTCCCCAGCCCTGCCCTGGACTCACCTATAAACACATTACACATGCACCCAGCTCTGTGCAGGCAGGGCCACGCAAGCACGCACACACACACACATACAAACACACACATAAAGAGGCAATTTTTTGGGTGTTTTTTTAAACCAGGGTAATCTTTTCCCCCTATCTTTCCATTTGCAGCTACGCAAAGCTTTGCATAAGCAAAGCACATTCTTTGTCCAGTCAAGTCTATGGAAACGTGCCTCTCCTTATTCGAAGTCACAGTGGGGCTTGGTACTTGGAAAAATAAACTTCCTAAGGAAAAAAAACAAAACCAACCAAACAAAAAACAAACCCCACACACACAAAAAAAAACCCAAAAAACCAACCAACCAAACAAACAAACAAAAACACAAACCCGAAAAAAACCCCAACACCTAAGCACTGAATCTGGCTCCTAATCCACTGGAAGATGCTCCAGTGCTCATTTACCTGCTTCAGGATTCACGCGACAGGCCCACGAGGTTGCATCACTGAACCACAGGGCACATCTCCATGTGGATCACCGATCTGTAAGCCAGCTTTTATGCAGCATAGCCTTAATTGTATGACTTCCAAAGTCTTCTCTTTTTTTGTCAGAAAGAAACCTGTCTCTCAGGGTTTTGTTTCAACTGTGAACTATGCCAGAGGATGCTTGATGGCAATTCCTGCCAGGGAATCACAGAATCGTAGAATGGTTCAGATTGGAAGGGACCTCAAAGATCATCCAGTTCCAACCCCCCTGTGCCATAGGCAGGGATACCTCACACTAGAACAGGTTGCTCATGGTCTCATCCAACCTGGCTTAATTGTATAACTTCCAAAGTCTTCTTTTTGTCAGAAAGAAACCTGTCTCTAGGGTTTTTGTTTGCACTGTGAGCTACCCCAGAGGATGCTTGATGGCAATTCCCTCCAAGGAATCTCAGAATGGTTTAGGTTGGAAGAGACCTCAAAGCTCATACAGTTCCAACCCCCCTGTGCCATAGGCAGGGATATCTCACACTAGAACAGGTTGCTCATGGTCTCATGCAGCCTGGTCTTGAACACCTCCAGGGAGGGAGCAGCCACAACCTCCATGAGCAACCTCTGCCAGTGTCTCACCACCCTCACTGTAAAGAACTTCCTCCTAACGTTCTGTTTAAATCTCCCCTCTGCCAGTTTGAACCCATTACCCCTTGTCCTGTCATTACAAGACTTGGTAAATAGTCCCTCCCCAGCCTTCCTGTAGCCCCCATCAGGTACTGGAAGGCTACTCCGATGTCTTCTCGAAATCTTCTCTTCTCCAGACTGAAGGGCCCCAACTCTTGTAGCCTGTCCTTATAGCAGAGCTGCTCCAGCCCTCTGATCACGTTCGTGGGGCTTCAGAAGAAGCAGCTCCAGCTCTCATGCTACCAATGACTTATGGTGGTGGCAAGTCACTCCCACAAGAGCCTACAGAACCTAAAGGGCCAAGAGCCACACTCTCACCAAAACTAAGCAGGTTCACGTATGCTTCTTTTTCATTTTCCCCAAATGACATGAATAACGTTGGTCATCAGAATTGTATAAAGCAAAAGCACATTAGCTCAAAGACTGGCAAGCAAGCAAGAACTTATGTTC
This sequence comes from Psilopogon haemacephalus, assembly GCA_013396835.1. Classification (NCBI taxonomy): domain Eukaryota; kingdom Metazoa; phylum Chordata; class Aves; order Piciformes; family Megalaimidae; genus Psilopogon; species Psilopogon haemacephalus. The sequence continues at coordinate 491,177 of VWZI01010664.1, forward strand.
TCCTTAGAAGAAAATTTGCGCCTCCTTTCTTCTGTCTCTTCATTTGTCAGTTTCTCTATGACTCCATTTTTTTATCCTCTCCTTGTGAACCACCAAGAAAGACTCCAACAAGACATCAGTGATGGACCAAAGCCTCTGAAGCACAACCACATGTTTGGGCACCACGCTTTCCGCACCAGCACTTGTTTCTTTAAGGCTATAAAGTGTGGGGTTTTGTTTCTCCCTCTTGGATCTGTAGTGTTGACCCCTCTGGCTTTAGACAGGAAAACAACAGCTATGCTGAAAATATCTGGTGAGATGGAATTATAGAAGGCAAGTCAACAGAGTCTTTTCAGGTCAGTGAGTTAGGCTGTCCTACAATCTCTTAATCCTTTCATGGCAGAAGGTTCTCATGCATCCATTGCCAGCAATGGATCATTGATGATTCCAGTATCCAAAGAGTTAACCACAGGGTGGGCTTTAAATAAAAATAAAATAAAATAAAAAAAGAATA
>VWZI01010664.1:501482-511537 GCA_013396835.1 Psilopogon haemacephalus
TATTCTTTTTTTAATGGCACATTCCTGTTTTGAGTTTTACAATGGAATTCTTCCGAAATTACATCGGGCAGCCAGAGTAAGGCCCCCCCAATGTCTTCTTTAAGATCATTGTTACCAAAATGAACACAAGAATCAATAGGGTTTAAAGCACCCTTGAGTCTTCCTGCTGTGCAGCTGGGCAGAACAGTGCCCTGTTCATGGACTGGAATACATCTTTGGGCCACTTCCACCCCAGCTGGGGTGTCCGGCGTGGAACCACAGCACATGGGGTTGCTGTATTTTTAGCTTGAACCCAGCTCCTCAGCACAGTGCCTTGGTCACAAACCATCACTTTGTGTTCAAAACAGAAAACAATGGGGGACAATTAAGCTCTAAGAAAGATTGGGTTATATGAGCTTGCATGTGAGGGGTTTTTTTTTTTATAGGCGCTTCACCTCCCTCTCTCGCAAGGTCAGGGCTATCCTATCTGCCTCCTCTTGCCACAAGACCCAGAAAACTCCCTTGGGGCTTCCTTATGGCACCACCAGGAAGCAGACAGCTCAAAGTGAGAAGGAGAGATGAGCTTCAATACACTGGCCAGGGAAAGAAGTGACCAGTAACCCCTGTAAACAGACCAGGGCAGAGACGGCATGGGAGAAGCAACATCAACCATTAATTTGGATGGTGAGGAGGAAGTTTTGGTTGTGAGGAGGAAGTAGTTCAGCATGAGAGTGGTGAGGCCCTGGAACAGGTTGCCCAAGGGGGTGGTTGGGGCCACTTCCATAGAGGTGTTTGCAGCCAGGCTGGCTGAGGCTGAGGGCAGCCTGATCTAGGGTAGGGTGTCCCTGGTCATGGCAGGGGTGTTGGAACTAGATGATCCTTGTGGTCCCTTCCAACCCTGATTAATTCTATGATTCTATGATTCTAATTCCCACTTGCAGTCTATGAAGGGAATTTTAAAAAAAACTGCCTGTTACTCCTGTGCCCACATTTTCCAGCCATGTTTTCTCTTGGTGGACCTGTTCTAGTGGGAGGTGTCTGTGCCTATGGGAGGGGGTTGGAACTGGATGATCTTTGAGGTCCCTTCTGACCTAAACCATTCTATGATCATTACTCCCTACCCCATCACAGACAGACAAGACTGGAAATCTGTGTGCATGTGAGAACTACATCAGCAGAGTATATGGATTCTCCTCCTTGCTTTGTTTTAACTTTGCACTTAGATTTAACAAGGCTAAGTGCAGGGTTCTACACTTTGGTCACAACAAACCCAGGCAGTGCTACAGGCTGGGAACAGAGTGGCTGGAGAGCAGCCAGGCAGAGAGGGACCTGAGGGTGCTGGTAAGAGAGTAGGCTGAACATGAGCCAGCAGTGTGCCCAGGTGGCCAGGGGAGCCAGTGGCATCCTAGCCTGGATCAGGAGCAGTGTGACCAGCAGGACAAGGGAGATTATCCTTCCTCTATACTTGACACTGGTCAGGCTACACCTTGAGTACTGTGTCCAGTTCTGGTGCCCTCAATTCAAGAGAGATGTTGAGGTACTGGAACATGTCCAGAGAAGGGCGATGAAGCTGGTGAGGGGCCTGGAGCACAGCCCTGTGAGGAGAGGCTGAGGGAGCTGGGGGTGTGCAGCCTGGAGAGGAGGAGTCTCAGGGCAGACCTCATTGCTGTCTACAACTACCTGAAGGGAGGTTGTAGCCAGGTGGGATTGACCTCTTCTCCCAAGCAACCAGCAAGAGAACAAGGGGACACAGCCTCAAGCTGTGCCAGGGGAGGCATAGACTGGATATTAGGAAGAAGCTGTTGACAGAGAGAGTGATTGGCATTGGAATGGGCTGCCCAGGGTGGAGTTACCATCCCTGGAGGTGTTCAAGAAAAGCTTGGATGGAGTATTAGTGCCATTGGCTAGGGCTGGATGCTAGGTTAGACTGGATGATCTTGGAGGTCTCTTCTGACCTGGCTTATTCTATTCTATTCTTTGAAAAAGATTTTTTAGTAAAGGATTGTGTAACAAAGAATGGTGGTAGGACAGGACAGGCTTTCCTTCTGCACCTTGCAGTCATTCCCAGAGGAGGAAATTCACTCTACTTTAGTCCTCCTGGCTTTGCTTGATTGCCAACCGTGGTTAAGCAAGAAAAAGAGAAAAAAATAAAATAAATATAAACCAATTGCTTACTTTTTAATCCTCTCTCCAAATGATGCTGTCTCTTCCAAGATGGTTTGAACAGCGATGATGATCTCCTGGACCATGTGGATTCTGTCAATTAACCCCTTCTTCTCAGATTCCTAAAATACAAAAAGGAAACCAAAATACTTTGTACACTGTCAACATGCTCACATGGAGTAACCAGGATTGCCAGTGCTGCTGCTGGATCCATGAACTCAAGTATATCAGCGAAGGACAGAGACAAGACACACTGGGAGCTTATTACACGCAATTAACAGGAAGGCATCATTCCCTGCAATTTCTTCCTTTCCTGAGCATAGCTGTAGAGGTTTTGAGATCATCTAACACAACCTGAATGCAGGATCTCAGGCTGGGCTTTCACTGAAGAACTCAAAGTGAGCCAGCAGTGCACTCATGCAGCCCAGAACGGCAATTGTATCTTAGGCTGCATCAAGAGGAGTGAGGGCAGCAGGTCAAAAGAGAGGATTCTGCCCCTTTGCTCTGCTCTGGTGAGACCCCACCTCAGATACTGTGCCCAATTCTGGTGTCCCCAGCATAAGGAAGACACAGCTGTTGGAACAGGTCCAGAGGAGGGCCACAAAGGTGATCCAAAGGCTGGAACATCTCTGCTATGAGGATAGACTGAGGGAGCTGGGGGTGTTCAGCCTGGAGAAGTGAAGACTCTGGGGGGACCTAAGAGCTGCCTTGCAGTACCTGGAGGGATCCTACAGGAAGGCTGCAGAGGGAGTTTTCATAAAGCTGTCTAGCAATAGGACATGAGGGAATGGTATGAAGCTGTCTGGTGCTGGTCTCTTCTCACAGGTAGTTTAAGACAGAAGAAGGGGGAATGGCCTCAAGCTGAGACTGGGGAGGTTTAGGTTGGATATTAGAAAAATGTTCTTCATTGGGAGAGTGGTCAAGGGCTGGAATGAGCTACCCAGGGAGGTGCTGGAGTCACCCATGCTGGATGTGTTTAAGGGTGGTTTGGATGTGGTGCTTAGGGATATGGGTTAAGGTGAACCTTTTAGAGTAGGATTATAGGTTGGACTTGGTGATCCTGAGGGCCTTTGCCAACCTAGATATTTCTGTGATTCTAAGGCAGAGCAGGCTCAGACTGGATCTTAGGAAGAAGTTCTTCAGTACGAGGGTGGTAAGACTGGAACAGGCTGCCCAGGGAGGTTGTGGCTGCCTCCTCCCTGGGGGTGTTCAAGGTCAGGCTGGATGAAGCCTTGAGCAGCTGAGTCTAGTTGAGAGGCTTCCCTGCCCATGGCAGGGAGGTTGGAACAGATACCTCTGAGGTCCCTTTCAACCTAAGCCAAGCCAGAAGGAATGCTGAGGACTTGTGGGGAGTGCTGGGTGCTCAGTGCCTTGCAAGAACAAGAACATCCTTGTGCAGAACTTCTGAGCAGCACTTTTTCTGAGCTTTGTAGGCTCCAACAGTCATGCTGTTTTCTGTATATAAATTAGCAGCTCCAAAGTGAATGCAACATTTAGTTGTGGTTTTTTTTTTTACACAATCTGTATACAGAGATCTATTCTTTTACTGGGCAAGGGGGAAAAAAAAAAAAAAACCCACCAAGGAAAAAAAATGTAATTTTCCTTTTACAGAAGCCATCTCAACTTCATTTCTTACTGCTTATTTTAGGCAACAACATTACAGGACATTACTACACATGTGCAGAAGTAAAAAAGGCAGCACAGAATGAATTAAGAGAGCAAAATGACTTAAATCAGCCTTGAAAATCAGTACACAATTATCAGCATTCAGCGTTTCTTTGCCAGCAATCTAACACACATCCAGGCATGCAAATTGGTGTGGTTGCAGATATTCTAGCAAGAAATCAGCAAAACGTTCACTTATTACAAAATGCAGAGCCCTGGACACTGATTTTACATCACATTTAGACTCTCCAAAATCGGCCCAATTTAGAAAATAGAAAAACAAAAAACAAACAAAAAAAAGGACATTTTAAGTTGTGCTTTAACCAGTCAGTGCCCAGAGAAGGCAAATGATGGTAAAACACACATTGCATCCACGTCCTCTTGTCAGCAGCTCATGCAAGGGGAAGAGTGGGTAGGTGTAAATAAGGGTCAGAGACACTCAGATCAACACTGCTGCAGGTCTGTGTTTGTGATGTGACCCTGCGTTATTTCTCCGTGCAGGAGAGCACATCAGAGGCTACTTAAAGTCACCCTAGGCCAGAGAGGTGAGGGCTCACTGCTACAGGCTCTTGGCACTAGTGTTTGCCAAGACAGGGCACCACATTGCTGTGTGCTGGAATAAGGCAGAATCACAGAATTAAGCAGGTTGGAAAAGACCTCTAGGATCATCCAGTCCAACCTACCACCTAACCCTTCTCATAAACTACCCCATGGCACTAAGTGCCTCATCCAGCCTCCTTTTAAACACCTCCAGGGATGGGGACTCCACCACATCCCTGGGCAGCCCATTCCAATGCCAATCACTCTTGCTGTGAAGAACTTCTTCCTAACATCCAACCTGAACCTGCCCTGGCACAACTTGAGGCTGTGTCCTCTTGTTCTGTTCCAATGTGCCTGGCAAAAGAGCCTAACCCAACCTGGCTACAACCTCCCTTTAAGTAGTTGTAGACAGCAATGAGGTCTGCCTTGAACCTCCTCTTCTGCAGGCTACACACCCCCAGCTCCCTCAGCCTCTCCTCACAGGGCTGTGCTCCAGGCCCCACCTCAGCCTTAGTGCCCTTTCCTGGACATGCTCAAGCACCTCAATCTTTCTTAAATTGAGGAGTCCAGAGCTGGACACAACACTCAAGGTGTGGCCTAACCAGCACTGAGTACAGTGGCAGAATGACCTCCCTTGTCCTGCTGGCCACACAGTCACTGATCCAGGCCAGGATGCCATTGGCTCTCCTGGCCACCTGGGCACACTGCTGGCTCATGTTCAGCTCCTCTCTCCCAGCACCTCCAGGTCCCTCTTTGCCAGGCTGCTCTCCAGCCACTCTGTCCCCAGCCTGTGGCATTGCCAGGGGTTGTTGTGGCCAAAGTGCAGAACCTGGCACTTGGACTTATTCAAACTTACGGCGTAGAACTGGACCCACCTGTCCAGCCCATCCAGATCCCTTTGCCCTCTAACAGATCTACACATGCTCCCAATTTGGTGTCACCTGCAAGCTTACTGATGCTGGACTCAATCCCCTTGTCCAGATCATCAGTGAAGATACTAAACAGGACTGTGCCCAGCACTGATCCCTGGGGGACACCACTAGTGACTGCCCACCAACGGGATGGGGATTCACCACCATCCTCAGATGCCAAGAGGCAGACAGAAAAGTAAACCCCTTGGAATTACTTGGTGCTCATTTCTCATCACAGTAATATTTTTTTTTAGTTTAAAAAGCCAGCCAAAGCCACCACAGAGTCATCAAGCTCCAGACATTTGAATATTTTGCCTTTGGGTTGCGAGGGAGTGCGCAACGAATAGAAGCAGTGTTTTAAAATGATCACACATTGGGGTGTGAAAATGGGTATTTTTACATTAATAAAGCAAGCAACCAACAACAACAACAACAAAAAATTAAATATGCAGCCCTTGGGGTGTGAAATAACCCCAGAAGGAAATAAATAAATAAATTAAACAAAATCAAATAGTGGGTTTATGTGAAAATAGCACCAAAAGTCATTTGCACAGAACTCCAGTTATAACCTTGTTAGGCTCAAATGTAAATGACACAGGCAGATTATATTCTGCTTAACTATTCACTCACTAGCATAGTACAATGGTCCCTTTGCCATAGCAGGCTTCACTGAAACCAAACTTCAATCATAGAATCAGTCAGGGTTGGAAAGGACCACAGGGATCATCTAGTTCCAACATCCCTGCCCATGGGATCTCCCCACCTCCAGCTTTGCTCCATTCCCCCTAGTCCTGTCAGTACCTGAGGATGATCAGGGGGCTGGAGAACCTCTTCTATGAGGATAGACTGAAAGAATTGGGGCTATTCAGTTTGGAGAAGAGGAGGCTCCAAGGTGACCTTATTGTGGCCTTCTAGGATCTGAAGGGGGACTATAGAAAAGCTGGGGAGGGAACTTTTAGGCTATCAGAAGTGACAGGACTAGGGGGAATGGAGCAAAGCTGGAAATGGGGAGATTCAGAGTGGATGTGAGGAGGAAGTTGTTCAGCATGAGGGTGATGACAGCCTGAAATGGGTTGCCCAGGGAGGTGGTTGTGGCCACACCCCTGGAGGTGTTTGCAGCCAGGCTGGCAGAGGCTGTGTCCAGCCTAATCTAGGGTAGGGTGTCACTGCCCATGGCAGACGGATTGGAACTAAATGATCCTTGTGGTCCCTTCCAACACTGTCTGATTCTATGATCCTAAAAAGTCCCTCCCCAGCTTTTTTTGCAGGCCCCCTTCAGATACTGAAAGGAGAATTCATGCAGCACCAGCTAGTCAGAATTTTCTTCTGTCCCAATTCAGGCAGAAGGGGGAACAAAACCACTTTATCTAAAGCTATATTCTAGGACAAGCCTACTCTTGCTGCTCAGAGTTGCAAAGGAGATCATCTGTCAGCTCTATCTGCATCGTGCTGACTTTATTTACACATCTTCGATTGAGCTTAGAGACGCAGCGATAATGCAGTTCAGCCAACACAGCAGAACCACCTTCTGCAGCCACCAAGAAACCAGAAGCTACCAGTGCCTAGGACATAATGACAACAGGGGGTTGGAACCAGATGATCCTTGTGGTCCCTTCCAACCCTGACTGATTCTAACCTAAGCATGCACCTTAAAATTGCCCCCAGACAACCACCGGTTTCAATTTCTGATTCAAAATGCGCTCAGCCAAAAGGCAGAGAGAAAGGCTGGGATGAGAAAGCCTTGCATATGGAATCAGTTAGAAGGTAAACGAGGGCAGCAACTGCCCTTGCAGGACACACACTGCAGCATGTGCAGAAGCTTTTGAAAATCCTGGAGATTTGTCAACATCTTTCGTTATTCCTGGGCTGTCCTGAAAACCTGCAGTCTAAACAGCTACACCGCAATTAGATGATTGGGTAAGCAAAGAGAGGAGCAGACAAATGAAGTACAACACACAGAAGTTTTCCATATTATTCAGGCTCTGGAGTGCTGTTTTATGCTTTCCTGGAGCCAGCAGCTCACAAAAAGCCGGGGAAAGCAGGAAGAGTTCATAGCTCATCAAGGTAACAGTCACCATTCTACATCAATTAGCAAACAGGCACCTGTCATGCAGAAAGCTGTATGTGAATGTTACCATATTTGTGGAAGGTGTTAAAAAAAAAATCTCTTCTGCTAAACACCCCTTACCCATCTGTGCAAGATCCTACCCCACAGGTATTTTTTTTTCTCCATCCTCCTCAAGTCTCATTCATTTCTGATTTCTTTTCGGCTCAATATATTATGCTTCTTTTAGGCTCAATATATTTCATTTCGGCTCAATATATTTCTTTTAGGCTCAGTATATTAGGGGATTTAGATACCCATGTTTCAAAAAACACGGCTCAGAAGCTTTTGCTTGAATCAAAAATAAAATATCCTGCCTGTTCCTGGCATTTTTTTTTTGCCACCTAAAAACAGATGTGGAGCTTTCATTCATAGAATCAGAGAATCATAGAGAATCATAGAATCAGTCACGGTTGGAAGGGACCACAAGGATCATTTAGTTCCAACCTCTCTGCCATGCCCAGGGACACCCTACCCTAGAGCAGGCTGCCCACAGCCTCTGCCAGCCTGGCTGCAAACACCTCCAGGGGTGTGGCCCCAACCACCTCCCTGGGCAGCCCATTCCAGCCTCTCACCACTCTCGTGGTGAAGAACTTGTTCCTCACATCCAATCTGAATCTCCCCACCTCCAGCTTTGCTCCATTCCCCCTAGTCCTGTCACTCCCTGATATCCTAAAAAGATGTTCATTGAAGGCCTTTCTCTTTCTTAGTTGATTACAGCACTGTGGGTGGACCAAAATGAGTCTCCAGCCTCTGGGAAAGAGTTAACTCTATCAAAATGAATTTATAACTGATAATTAATTATATAATCAGTGCATTACTTCAAATCTTCCTTGAATATCACAGACTCATAGAATTGTTTAGGCTGGAAGGGACCTCAAAGATCATCCAGTTCCAACTCCCTTGTGCCATAGGCAGGGACACCTCCCACTAGAACAGGTTGCTCTATGTCTCATCCAATTTGGCCCTGAACACCTTCAGGGAGGGAGCAGCCACAACTTCCCTGGGCAACTCGTGCCAGTGTCTCCCCACCCTCACTGTAAAGAACTTTTTCCTAACATTCCATTTAAATCTTCCTTCTTCCAGTTTAAACCCATTACCCCTTGCTCTGTCATTACTCGATTTAAGAAACCTCAAATTCTACATTAATTGCCTGAACGAAACCACAAAAGGAGTCTTACAAAAGATTAAGCATGTCAAAGGAAGAGGGAGAAAAAAAAAAAAAGACTAAACAACACCTAGCAAATTCAGGAAGTCTTTTGTGCCCAGCTAATGTACATCAACTTGCAAATGAAGGCATCAAATCCCTGCCATACTGCAGGGAAGGTATTTCTGGATTGTTCTGTGCCTGCAATATCTAACAGCTAACACAGGGCACATGTAAATGCACTCAAAGGCTCAACACAGCTCTGTGATCTTCTTTCCCTTCCCTGTGATGTTATGCTGCTCCAAGACACTCAGGGACAGTTGCAAAAGTGACTGCCAAGTGATGGCAAAACTGAAGCACTTCCAGTGCCAAGAGTTCAATAGTGTGTGAAATATGGGGCAGGTCAGGAGAGGACATCTTCAGCTTTACCATTCATGAGGGGTGAGCTACATTTGGCAGAGGTGGGCTGGAAGGGGAGAATTTTAAGGCCTATGGAGGAAGAGAGTGAGGGCAAAAATTATCAAGTGGCTGCTCTGCACCAAAGACCAAACACAGTTACTGCTGCTGCTCTAGGAAAACACAGAATCATAGAATCAGTCAGGGTTGGCAGGGACCACAAGGATCATCTAATTCCAACCCGCCCCTGCCATGGGCAGGGACACCCTGCCCTAGATCAGGCTGGCCAGAGCCTCAGTAACATCTGTTACTGAATTGAAAACTTGGAGGGGTGGAGGTCTTCGAACTCCTTGTGCTCATTTGTTTCAAGCATTAATAGCTTTCATCTTTACAAAAAGTTGGACTCTGGTTTTATAAATCTATCCATCAAATAGTTTTTTTGTTGGTTTTTTTTTTTTTTTCCCCCCCTCTGGATACATCCAAACCAGTAAGCAATACTCCAAACGCACAGATAATTTTCAGTGTTGCTCTCTAAATGCATTTCTGATGTCTCCTGCAAATATCAAATGCCCACGGCTGAAAAACTCAGGCTTGAAGCCATGAGCGAGTTCTCCATACTCCTCTCTCAGATTCCATGTAAAACTCCAGTACAAAAAGAAATCCTGCATGCAACTTTCAAACAAGTGGTATTCATCAGCAGGCTTTTGGCATGCCAAGGGAAACTCAATATATAAAGCTGAGGAACACTCGGGGGCAAGGATGAGAAAAAGGGGAGGAGGGAAAATAAGCAAGGATTCATACAAAAGGAGGAAAATAGGGTATAGGCACCTAAGGCAGGAATGGAAGTCTTGCATATCTTCAGGAATTCAAAGACTTAGTCTGCCTAGCCCTGGGCTGGCCTAACTGTCAGAATTAGCTTTTTTCCACAGTAGCTCTCATTATGCCACTACAAGCACATTAAGGCAATGGTTTACCAGGACTTATCCCACAAACCAAATATGAATTATTGGTGTCTTAGCAACAAAGGAGACTGATGGAAAGGGGAGAGAAAGGAAAAAAAAACTCAGGCATGCATGGCCTTTTTGCTCCACTATTATTCTGGGGGTTTTGTTGAGTTTTTGTGGTGAGTTCTTTTGGTTTTCTTTTTTTT
>VWZI01010664.1:516519-531289 GCA_013396835.1 Psilopogon haemacephalus
CAATAAGTGATACTAAACATTTCCTGGAAGCTGCCAAATAAGTTGGCTTGAAGCCACTGTGTCAACTGGTCCTTCCCTATTACATCCCAAAAGGCAAAACAGATCTACACGGGCTCACCATCCTATAGAAAACACCTAAGAGAGGAAAAAAACCCAAAACCTAGCCAAAACCAACAGGAATTGTTATTACAGAGTTACAAAATGTCAGAGGCTGAAAGGGACCTCAAAAGCTCATCCAGTTCAACCCCCCTGCCAGAGCAGAATTTCTTATACCAGATCACACAGGAATACATCCAGGAAGGTTTGGAATATCTCCAAATAGGGAGACTCTACAACCCCCCCGGGGCAGCCTGTTCCAGTTTTCTATCACACTCAAAGGGAAAAAAACCCTCCTCATGTTTAAATGAAACATCCTATGCCTCAGCTTCTACCCAGTGCCCCTTGTCCTGGCATTGGGCATCAGCCAGCAGAGTCTGGCTCCAGCCTCCTGGTACTCACCTTTACATATTGATACCAATTGCTGAGGTCACCTCTCAGGCTCCTCTTTTCCAAGCAGCACAGCCCCAGCTCCCTCAGGCTCACCTCATAACAGAGATGTTCCATTCCCTTAATCATAAGTGTTTGGAGATGACACTAAGTTAGGAGCAGGTTTTGATCTATTGGAGGGTAGAAGGGCCATAGACAGGCTGGATGAGTGGGCAGAAGCCAATGGGATGAGATTTAACACGGCTATGTGCAGGGTTCTACACTTTGGCCACAACCCCAGGCAGCTCTACAGGCTGGGCACAGATTGGCTGGAGAACAGCCAGGCAGAGAGGGTGCTGGGGAAGCTGAACATGAGCCAGTAGTGTGCCCAGGTGGCCCAGAGAGCCAATGGCATCCTGGCCTGGATCAGGAATAGTGTGGCCAGCAGGACAAGGGAGGTTATTCTTGCCCCTGTACCTGGAAACGGTCAGGCCACATCTTGAGTTCTGTGTTCAGTTCTGGTCCCCCCAGTTCAAGAGAGACCTTTTGTGACTCTCTCCAGCAGTTCTATATCCCTCTTGAACTGTTGCTTTAATTTTGTCTCTGATTCAAGTTTGAATCAGTTTCCTGATCTGTAAGTAGTGGTGATTTCAGTTTTGGAGGAGATGCATACTTTCATCCAGGCAATTTAAGATTGTGAGAGGACTCCAGAACTCTTTCCAGTGGGATGCTATGATACACTTCAGTCAACAGGGGAACTGTCTACACTTGAAGCTCCACAGTCATTGTCAAAAGAAAAATAATCAAATAGTCAACAATCAGACAACTTAAGCTGCATTTATCTTGTCTATACCTCTCTATAGGCAGGCAAAATATGTTTCAGTGACAGGCTGAGAGAGTTGGGGCTTTTCAGCCTGGAGAAGAGAAGGCTTCAAGGAGACCTTAGAGTAGCCTTCCATTATCGGAAGAGGGCCTAGAGGAAGGCTGGGGAGGGACTATTCACAAAGTCTTGTAATGACAGGACAAGGGGTAATGGGTTCAAACTGGCAGAAGGGAGATTTAAAACGAGATGTTAGGAGGAATTTCTTTCCAGAGAGGGTGGTGAGACACTGGCACAGGTTGCCCAGGGAGGTTGTGGCTGCTCCCTCCTGGGAGGTGTTCAAGGCCAGGCTGGATGAGGCCTTGAGCATCCTGATCTAGTGGGAGGTGTCCTTGCCTATGGCACAGGGGGGTTGGAACTGGATGAGCTTTGAGGTCTCTTCCAACCTAAACCATTCTATGATTCTGTAACTGCCAAACAATCTTTGTTCGGACAGCCTGACAGACCCCAGAGCTGACACAACGCAGTCTAAACTTCATGTCCAAGATGGCACAAATCCTAGAAGACATTCATCCTCTGAACAGCTTGTGCCAAAAGGGACAGAGCCTTCTTATCTTTTGCAGTCCCCCATGCTGGTATTTGGTTTGGGGAGAGGCGGAAAGAAAGGGGGAGTTGACAATTAAGCACTGTCACTTAAGACAGATAGTTTAGGTGAAGGGAGTTAATCTGCTCTTGGGTTTTTTGAACTAAGCGTCTGTGTATTCATAATTTGTAAACAGTTGAGCTCTTTGAGGGCGTGTTACAATCCCCAGAAGCGTGCCCTGTTATGTCTAACATGCAGCAGAACCCCAGAAAGGCTCCGTGTGTGAGCATTTTGTGATACAACACCATGACAGGAAACAGAAACACTGACCTCGTGTACCACAAACTGACCGGCACATTTCAGCTCGTGTATTAGGCAGGAACAAAAAAAAACAACCCCAAAACAAACTCCACAGACTCCTTTTTAATGCCTAGTTGCCTCTTTAAATGTTGACATTTAACCTCCAGGTTGCCCAGGGAGGTTGTGGCTGATCCCTCCCTGGATGTGTTCAAGGCCAGGCTCGATGAGGTCTTGAGCATCCTGATTTGGTGGGAGGTGTCCCTGCCTGTGGCGGGGGGTTGGAACTGGATGATCTTTGAGGTCTCTTCCTACCTAGACCATTCTATGATTCTATGATTCTATGACATATGGGATAATGCCAGAAAGTTACATTTTCCTTACATGCCCTAGAGAGCATTGGCCACACTCAGACTTGCAAAAGCCACAAAGAATCATAGAATCATAGAACGGTTTAGGTTGGAAGAGACCTTAAAGATTATCCAGTTCCAACCCCTCTGTGCTGAGGGGAGATTTAAACGGGGTGTTAGGAAGAAGTTCTTCACAGTGAGGGTGGTGAGACACTGGCACAGGTTGCCCAGGGAGGTTGTGGCTGCTCCCTCCTGGGAGGTGTTGAAGGCCAGGCTGGATGAGGCCTTGAGCATCCTGATCTCCTGGGAGGTGTCCTTGCCTATGGCACAGGGGGGTTGGAACTGGATGATCTTTGAGGTCTCTTCCAACCTAAACCATTCTATGATTCTGTAACTGCCAAACAATCTNTTCTATGATCCTATAACAATTTCCCTGCAACACTCTTAAAACGCAGAATATTCAAGAGAAATGTTATTAACTTGGCATGCAATTTAGAAGTTTCACATTGCTTTGTGAAGGGTTTCTCTTTTTTTTTTTTCTCCCTAAGAGCTAATGTTCCTTTGCATGCTGTTGCTCGTTAAATAATTCCTCACCTTTTAGCTTTAAAGTATTTATAGATTATCAGATCCTCCTTCACTTACTTATGGTGGTTTTTTTGCTTTTTTTTTTTTTTCATGCTGTATACATTAAGTTCTCTTAATCTTTCTTCACATGTCATGGCCTCTAATCCTTTTTGTCATTTGTCACTGCGGTTTGATAAAGTTGAAAGAAAAGATGCCAATGAATTTTTCATAGGGAGAAGCAGTAGTAAGTATGCTCCAATAAAATACAAAACAGGCATTGCCAATTCAAATTCCTGCTGTATTTCATCTGATGAACTAAAACAATTTTTCCCCTCTAAGATATGTTGAGAAAATCTAACCAGTTCTTCTAAAATCACACTAATTCTGGCCTACAGAAATCATAGAGTGTTCAAATGGCTTAACTTGGAAGCCACCTTAGAGATTGTCTACTCTGACCTCCCTGCCATGGGCAGAGACATCTCTCAAATAGACTCAGTTGTTGAAGGACCCATTTAGCCTAGCCTTGAACATCCTCCCGGGAGGAGGCAGTCACAACCTCCCTGGGCAGCCTATCCCAGAGTCTCACCACCCTCATACTGAAGAACTTCTTCCTAAGATCCAGTCTAACCCTGCTCTCCCTCAGCTTCAAACCATTCTCCCTTGCCCTGTCTCTAGACACCATTATGAAACAGTTACTCTCCAGCCTTTCTCTACAATTGCCTCAAGTATTGCAAGGCAGCTCTAAGGTATTAGAATGGGCTGTCCAGAGAGGTGGTGGAGTCATCATCTAAGGTGGCTTGCAACTTAAGCCATTTGAACACTCTATGATTTCTGTAGGCCAGAATTAGTGTGATTTTAGAAGAACTGGTTAGAAGAAGAGGTGTTTCAAAGGAGGCTGGATGAGGCAGTTAATGCCATGGTCTAGTTTATTTGCTAAGGCTGGGTGCTAGGTTGGACTGAATGACCTTGGAGGTCTCTTCCTACCTGGCTGATTCTATGATTCTTTAGTTCCTTAAAATCTGCCAAGCAGCACTGAGCTGTTTTCCCATTAAGTGTAAACAGCAGCTGAAGATCTTTTGGGGACAGCATGGTAGGTTTCTGCTCTCCCGCATTCCTTCTGACTCCAGTGAGCACAATAATGAGGTATGCTTACCTTATCATCCTCATCCTCCTCTTCATCCAAGCCCATAAGCTCCTGCAAAAGCAGACATGCACATTAGAAAACACCATGCCTGGTTTTCAACAGCAGGCGACGCTCAAAAAGCTGACGACACTCCCCCAACACTTCATTGCACACAGTTGTCTCCCACTTCTACTGCAAGTCATCAAGCCCCCACCATTCTCACCTTTCAGCAGTAACATTTTGTATTCAAGGACCTTTCCCTTTATGCTTCCCTGAACAAAGCATGCAATAGCCTATACAGGTTTTAAGTCTAAATAAAGTAAGTTTGGAGGCAAGAGGCTTTCGAATCCAGTGCCAACTTTTGCTGCCTGTAAACAGCTTTTAGTCTGACAAATGAGCCAGCAGCTATGTCAAGGCTGAGGACCCTGTACTCAACTTGTTCCATCCTCAGTGACACAATGACTGCTCCCTCCATTTTGAGGCCATTACTGAAACAGCAGACTTCAGAAAATACCTGAGTATGAACGAAATCAAACATCACAAACCACAGTCAGAATTCTATCCAGCATTATTTCCTTCTATGCTGACAGGCAGGGAAGGAAACAAAAGGCTTGCCTAAGGCTTGAAATTTGGCTTTCAACTCAGGTATTCAACAAGCTGAATCTTTAACAGGGTCCTCTGAGTTCTTCTTTAACAAGGTTCTCTGAGTTATTCTTGATTGTTGAATAGGTACATTTGAATTGGTCTACAAGTGGGGGGAGGTATAGCCTGGATATTAGGAAGAAGTTCTTCATAGAGAGAGTGATTTGCCATTAGAATGGACTGCCCAGGGAGGTGGTGGAGTTGCCATCCTTGGAGGTGCTCAAGAAAAGCCTGGGTGGAGTACTTAGTGCCATTAGATAGGGCTGGGCTTATTATTCTATTCTATTCTATTCTATTCTATTCTATTCTATTCTATTCTATTCTATTCTATTCTATTCTATTCTATTCTATTCTATTCTATTCTATTCTATTCTATTCTATTCTATTCTATTCTATTCCATCCCATTCCATTCCATTCCATTCCATTCCATTCCATTCCATTCCATCCCATTCCATTCCATTCCATTCCATCCCATTCCATTCCATTCCATCCCATCCCATCCCATTCCATTCTATCCTATCCTATTCAAACATGCAAAGAATGAGAAGAATCAGAGTAAAAAAATCAAAAAACCTGGGGTCTTTGGGCATGAGTGGTTCTATTATGCTTGGGTTTTGTGTTGGGTATTTCGCACTTTCCACCACCACCCCCCTCAAAAAAAAAGAAATAAATTTAGTTCTATCTGCTACTTTGAAGATACTGAGAGCTCAAATATTCAGATTTACTCTTTGGCTCTCTGGAATATCTTGAGGAGCTGAATTAACACTGATCATGGTTTACATCTCTGTAGGAGCTCCCAATCTGTAAATCATTTTATCAATATTCACAAACCCTGCCAATTGGATCATGTGCACAAGGTTAATACTGTTAGTCCCACATTATAGCACAGAAATCAGAGATAATTTGAAGTCTGCTTTTGCAAACCCAAAGGCAGTGCACATGCAGCCAAGATCTGGGGGAAGCAAAGCCCAAGCATTGGCATTTTGAAGAGAACATTTTCTCATCTGCAGGACAGATGTGACTATGGCTAACACCTGATTGTCTGGTTTTGACCTGCAGATGGTTAGAATCACAGGCACACGTTAAAAAGAAATCAGGTAATATTAAAGGCACTTTGACTACTTGTTTCATAGGATCCCAATCCTGCAGAGCTCACAGGCAGATGTGAAATGCATCCCACTTCTCACAAGATGCATGGCAGGAGAAGGCCTCACTCTCTGATGGACCTGTTAGGCTGGACTTGGCTGATAACCATTTTCTCACTTTTTTTTTTTTTTCCTTTTTTTCAAATCAAGTCTATGCCCTGACCTGGCTAATGCAACTTTCCCTATTTTCTCATAATCTTTCTGTTCAGGAACTTATGAAATCTGAAATAAGACCCACTGCTTCTCACTAAAACTAATAAATCAGCCATGAACAGTTTTAATCCTAAGATATTATATCCTTGTAGAAAACCCACTTGGTTTGTTTGGGTAAAGATTTTCTTCATGGATACAGATATCAATTGTATTTTTATCACAAGTCAGAATGAAGCTATGATTCTCCATTACTGCACTTATACATTTAAAAGCAGACTACTAAGGACATCCATGAGTATACAGACTCATAGATTGCATTGGGTTGGAAGGAACCCTCTAAGTTCATCTTGTCCAACTGCCCTGCAGTGAGCAGGGACACCTCCAACTGGATCAGGCTGCCCAGGGCCCCATCAAGTCTCATTTACTCTCGTTTCTAACTGTAATTAGCATTGTTATGCAAGTAAAGACAGTGGCCAGCATCAAACATCTTCTCATTCCCCCACACTTTGCCACACATGTTGCAATTAATTCTGTATTCAATTTTATTTTTTTTTCTCCCAGATCAAGTTAGACTCAAGGCTAATTTTCTAGGGGAAAATGAAGGCTTTTTTTTCCCCATTCTAAAAACAAGGGGTTGGGAGGAAGAAGAAGGGTTTCTAATGTCTCAGATCATAGGATAAGGTTCAAATCAACTAACTTATTTTGTTTTCTACTGACATTTGTCTTCTCT
The DNA here is from genome assembly GCA_013396835.1 of Psilopogon haemacephalus. Classification (NCBI taxonomy): domain Eukaryota; kingdom Metazoa; phylum Chordata; class Aves; order Piciformes; family Megalaimidae; genus Psilopogon; species Psilopogon haemacephalus. Next base: position 523,393 of record VWZI01010664.1, read on the forward strand.
GATTCCTGAATCACCAATGTGATGCAAAGTGTATGAGCAATAGGGGCCTGGGCTTTAGGAACTTCTGTCTATTAATTCAACTTAGTTAATCATAGAATGGTTTAGGTTGGAAGAGACCTAAAAGATCATCCAGTTCCAACCCCCTGCCATAGGCAGGGACACCTCCCACTAGATCAGGTTGCTCAAGACCTCATCCAGCCTGGCCTTGAACACATCCAGGGAGAGAGCAGCCACAACCTCCCTGGTCAAAAAACATTGGTAGCTGTTTAGTAAGTGAAACCCCCCCTCCTACACACTCTTCTTGTCGTCTTCTCCTACCCTGAATGGTCTCTTGCTTGAATTGAATCATGAAAATCCAGAGGATTGAGGTTTCTTTTCAGTGACTTTGACACAAAAATGCTGTTTAGCTACGAAAGTAGCTTCATCCCAATAAAATGCAGGACATTTGGCTCATGGGCAAATTCAAGCTCAGGCTGCCAGAAATGCTACTGCCACTTCACTTGCCTGGGCGTCTTGGGTACTGTTGACCTTCCCCGAGGTGACGAGGGAGAAGTTGTAGGCAAAGAGCAGAAGTAGAGCCAGGGGCACCATGTACAGCTCCACGCTCCAGACGGTGACCACGAACACCTGGGAGAAACAAAGCAGCAGAGGAACACATACAAGTCTTTAAAGAGAGAAGTACCCAAGGCCTTCAGTGACCTATTCTAGTGGGAGGTGTCCCTGCCTATGGCACAGAGGGGCTGGAATTGGATCAGCTTTAAGGGCCTTTCTAACCTAAACCCTTCTATGATTCTATAAGGCCTTGCAGTCACTATCCTTATGCACATTCATCCTTTTACCTCTGTTAATCTCAGCCACGTTATTCTGGCAAAGAAAATCTGCTTGCAAAGTGTGTTTTCTCTTGATTCTGTCTAGATCCATTTGGCTACCGTTTGTTTGCCCTGTCTCTGGTGAAGCACAGGGCCATGAACTGTAGGAGGCAATGAAGATGCTCAAAAGGCTGGAACACCTCAAGGACAAGCTATGAGAGTTGGGAGGGACTTTGCAGCTTGGAAAAGAGAAGGTTTTGAGGAGACCTTGTAGCAGCCTTCCAGTGTCTGAAAGCAGCCTACAGGAGGGCTGGGGAGGGACTGTTCACAAGGTCTTGTTATGACAGGATGAGGAGGAATGGGTTTAAACTGGCAGAGGGGAGATTGAAACTAGATATTAGGAAGAAGTTGTTTCCAGTGAGGGTGGTGAGACACTGGCACAGGTTGCCCAGGGAAGCTGGGGCTGCTCCCTCCCTGGAGGTGTTCAAGGCCAGGCTGGATGAGGCCTTGAGTGACCTGATCTAGTGGGAGGTGTCCCTGCCTATGGCAGAGGGTTGGAACTTTGAGGTCCCTCCCAACCTAACCTAACATAAGGTTAGTTTCAAGGCTTTTTTCACTTCTTCTTGGGACCCTCTCATACCTAAAAGCCTTTTGGCCTTATTGCAGGTGTGTAACAGATCTACTTTAGGAGGTAGACCTGTTCCACTTCATCAAAACTTAATTTTCAGGGGTCTTTCACAGGCTGGAGAGGAGTTTCTTGCTCTTGTGCACCTGGATCCATCCAGCTCCTTCCTCACTCCACAGGTGATGAGCAGCAAATGAATTTTCACCATTGATCTGCCTATGTTCTGGGCACAGCAACACAGAGAAAGGACCATCACAAGGTTTTAGGTTGTATGTGAGTCATGATTTTGGAAAGGAGCACAAGAAGCCTAGTCTTCATTTTCATACCCTTGCCATTTTTACTGCACAGCATATTCTGATTTCACTGGATGCTCGGAGCCTCTCTGCCCAGAAATGGCATGAACTTGCCTGTCTGGAGTGGTATTTGACAAAATCCACTCACAGCAAAGCCAGAAGCCAAACTTTGAAGCCCTGCTCTGCAGATTAGATCAGCCAAGCACATAACTAAGGAGATGGAGATTTTAAAAGCACCCAGGATTGGGGAAAAAAAAAACCCAAACCAAACAAACAAACAAAAAAAACCACCCAAACCAAACCCAAACAAATAAAAAAGATGCCAAGGCAAACTGCAATCCCATCTTATAAGCACCAAGGATACCTGGAACAGGCTGTATCCTTGGAATGGTTGGGAATACAAAGTTAATAAACCAAATCCAGAAGTGCCATAAAATGCCTGTTGTGATCCCATTTCCTTTTCTACTCAAACACAGTGTTTTCAGGAGAATTGCCTAATGCTGGCAGTTATGCACAGCTATTTTAAATTATCTCCTTTAAAGACAAGGCACAGACCTATTTATCTGCTTTTTTTTTCTCCCCCTCAAGAAACCTGGAATGATCTGAAACAAAAATTACATATTTGGAATAATACAGGTAGGTGAAAATGAGTCAGATCCAGTTAATGTGTCTCAAACTGCAACAACAAGAAAAACTTTATGGGTGATGCTCAGAAAGCTAAATCTCTACTTTCATAGAATGGTTTAGGTTGGAAGAGACCTCAAAGATCATCCAGTTCCAACCCCTCTGTGCCATAGGCAGGGACACCTCCCACTAGAACAGGTTGCTCAAGGCCTCATCCAGCCTGGCCTTGAACACCTCCACGGAGGGAACAGCCACAACCTCCCTTCCTGCATCCATCAAACACTACATATAAAAGCAACAGTGGAACTTACAGAATAGAATATTTATGACAACCTATTTTGGGTTGCAGACCTAAAAGTCTGACCACACTGCACTAAGATGCTCTTCCCACAGCATTCAGCAGGGTGAGAATTTATATCCCTACAAACCAGCATCTGCTGTGACTTTTTAAAAATATGACTACTCTGGCAACAGAGCAAATGGTCAGTTAAGATCTACCAGGAGCCAAAATGCAGAGCAAGAAGCAATGGCTGCATCCACAACCCTGGCCAAACAGCAGCTGCATTTCCTAGAGTCAACCTGATTTTCTGTTAGCTGTTGCTATGCAAGCAATCAGACTCTCATCCTGTTCTTGGCATTTGTAGGCCAGTTAAGCAACCTTTGAGATATCTTCATTCAGAAAATGGGCTGACATCCAGGAATTATGTCCCCATACTATAGATTTGTACCATTGGAACCTAAAACAGAAGAGTTGGATTTTTTTTCTACCTCTCTTTTAGATCCTGCTTTTCAACATACTAAAAAATTTGAAGTGATAATAATTCCAACAGCCACAGGTCATATGTAAGCAAGACACAGGTCATATGTAAGCCCTGGAGGTGTTTGAGGCCAGGCTGGATGAGGCTGTGGGCAGCCTGATCTAGGGTAGGGTGTCCCTGGGCATGGCAGGGGGATTGGAACTAGATGATGCTTGTGGTCCCTTCCAACCCTGATTGATTCTAAGAACACAAGAATCTTGGCCAAGAAGGCACAATACTTGATCTGTGTTACAGGAGCCTGGCATGGCTTTAGGTTATAAAGACTCCAAAACGAGTGATAGTCCAAAATAAAAACTCTTCTGTAAAGGAAAAATTCTAACCTGAACAAGTTCCTCTGAGGCTATGCCAACTGCCTTGGATGAATCTCCATTTGCTTTGTGAGACCAGCTCCTGTCCTACCACAAATGTCACTCTAAAGAACAAGGACCTGTTATTATCTGTGTCTACACCTAGTTGAAGTATACATAGATAAAACCAGACATAGAACCATAGAATCAGTCAGTGTTGGAAGGGACCACAAGGATCATCTAGTTCCAACTCTCCTGCCATGCCCAGGGACACCCTACCCTAGATCAGGCTGCCCACAGCCTCTGCCAGCCTGGCTGCAAACACCTCCAGGGATGTGGCACATAAACATATAAATATGCAACTGAGCCTTACATAAACTTCTTCATGGCAACTCATGTATTAATCCAAAATACCTGCCTCAGTCCATTGGAGGTCACACTCATATAACCTCCCTGGGGTGTTACTAAACTCAGGCTTCTCTATACAGTAGAGAGACTCCATCAGCAGTCAGCCCAAGTCCTACAGGAGTCAATGAAACTCTTGAGGAACCTCTCTTCATTCATTCAATTGCAGGACTTGAACCAATTTTAGTGCATCTGTCACCATCCTATATGAACATCACTGCTCAGTTGCAAGCATAATACAACCTTGCAATCACAGGTCATCTAGGCAAGATACAAACCCAGGACCTTGGTGATTTTAGCTCCAACAGTACATTTCCTGTATTATTAAGTTTCAGACCTTAAATACAGCTCAGAACTTCATTACAAAATCTCACTGTAGTCTCAATAGATGGCTGAGGCAGAGTGTTGCTTCCTTTCCACTGCTGCCTGGTTAATCAGTTGCAGAGTTGTTAACTCAGACAGTGATGCTTTGATAGAGCTTCCACATCTCCTTACGAAGTTGCTTTACTGCCACTGCCACAGCAAAGGGAGCTGTGACACAGCACAGACACAAGACAAATTGATTTAGCCATTCAGAAATTATTTAGCCTCGGAGGTATGGGAAATGATTGCTGTGAACATACAGTACATAATAAAAGTTCAGAGGGTGCTTATAAAGCAAAAGGGAATAGTTCTGCATTCTAACAACCTTCTGAGCAGCTCTGCAGCAGCAGTTTCCTAAGCAGTTGCCAAACAGACCCATGTCCTATTTTATCAACTGTCCTGCAGCTCCCCAGCACTGACTACAGAATCACAGAAATATCCAGGTTGGAAAAGCCCCTCAGGATCAACAAGTCCAACCTAGAACCCTACTCTACAAGATTCACCTTCAATCATCTCCCTAAGCACCACAGACAAACCACCCTTAAACACATCCAGGCTCAGTGACTCCACCACCTGCTTGGGCAGCTCATTCCAGTCCCTGACCACTCTCTTCATGAAAAACTTTTTCCTAATGTCCAATCTAAACCTTCCTAGCCTTAGCTTGAGGCCATTCCTCCTTGTTCTGTCTCCAGTGATCTGTGAGAAGAGCCCAGCAGCAGCCTCTTCACAATGTCCCCTCAGGTAGTTGTAGACAGCAATGAGGTCTCCTCTCAGCCTCCTCTTCCTCAGACTAACCATCCCCAGCTCCTTCAGTCATTCCTCATAAGATTTATTCTCTAGGCCTTTCCCCAGGTTCATTGCCCTCCTCTGGACCTGCTCCAGCACCTCCACATCTCTCTACGTCTACATCATCAGCAGACACTCACTCTTCAAGCTACAATCATGCATGCTTTTATTTTCCTCCTCATTTTACCATAACTGATACCTCACACCTGGCAGACACTTCTGCGTTACCCTAAATTACTTTTCTTAGCATTACTCTTTGCCAAAATTTGAGAATGGTTCTACTGCTGATATACATAACAGCTATGGCAAGGAACAACATCTCCTTGATTTCTCATAATCCCTAGTTTCTCTTTTATCTAATACATAGACTGGCAAAGGAAATCATTAACAGGTTGTGATCAGTTGCTCAATATCACAGAAGCCAGGGACAGAAGCCAAACCCCCGTTTCAGATGATTCTTCTCTGCAGTACTCTACTCCTCACTGGTGAGACCCCACCTGGAGTACTGCATCCAGTTCTGGAGCCCCTGGGACAAGAGGGATGTGGACATGCTGGAGCATGTCCAGAGAAGGGCCACGAGGATGCTCAGAGGGCTGCAGCACCTCTGCTATGAGGACAGACTGAAAGATTTGGGGCTGTTTGCTCTGGAGAAGAGGAGGCTCCCAGGTGACCTTCTTGTGGCCTTCCAGTGTCTGAAGGGGGCCTACAAGAAAGCTTGTGAGGGACTTTAAGGATGTCAGACAGTGATAGGACTGGGGGGAAGGGGACAAAGCTATAAATGGGTAGATTTAGACTGGATGTTAGGAAGAAATACTTCACCATGAGGGTGGTGAGAGCCTGGAAGGGGTTACCCAGGGAGGTGGTGGAAGCCCCATCCCTGGAGGTGTTTAAGGCCAGGCTGGATGAGACTCTGGACAGCATGATGTAGTGCGAGGTGTCCCCGCAGAGAGGTTGGAACTAGATGATCCTTGTGGTCCCCTTCCAACCCTGACTGATTGTATGATTCAGTTTCAACAAACCATATTTTCCTCAGCGTTTCACATCGCACTTAAATCAAGTTCTGTCAGACATAATCTGTGGCATCACTGAAGGCTTTTCTGCTGGACTTCACACTGTGCACTGGAGAAGTTCAAAGGACAGTAGCCAATTTCTAAGCTCAAAGTGAAGTGAGTGGGAGCTGCCTTTCTGTGCTACTTCTGCTTGTGCACTTTGCAAGTATAAAAGCCTCTTATAGAACTGAGCAATTCAACTCACAGCATTAGAAAGCAACGATCGAAATGGAAGTGGGACAGACATATCTAGAGGAAAGAGGAGGGAGGAAAGAAAAAAAAACCAAAAAAAACCCAGCAAAACAAAAAATCTGCTCTTGAAACTAATACTCAGACTAGAGTTTTACCAAGAAGAGAACAGCAATATCACAGCCTTGGAGAAAGGACCACTTGATTTCAGCTGATTAATGTGCTGCTGTTTCAAAGGGGCTAATAACTACAAGCTGAAGCTCTGGAGGTTTGGAAGCTGTTTCATCTGAGAATCATTGAAGAGGGGTCCAACTGTTCCTGTCAAGAAGCATGGAGTTTGAACAACCCCGAGAGTGGCCCTTTTGACAGCAGCACAAAAAGATGAGAGGAGGCAGCCTCAGCTGAAAGTAAAAACAAACTCTCAGAAACACGTTTCAAATCTGCTTTTCTCTGCCCCTCTGGTTCCAATTTAGGATCTGTCTATTAGGAACAGATTTCAGACGGGTGCCTCCTAAAGCATGCCCATAAAACATTTGTCACCAGCAAACCCACGATCATGGGACACAGCAGTTTTCAGAGGTTTAGAAATCTAGCAATGGGTAGCATTTTCTCTCTGACTTTCCTAGACAGTGATTTTTTAATTTATTTTTTTTTCAACATAAAATCATAGAATGATTTAGGTTGGAAATGACCTCAAAGATCATCAAGTTCCAAAAAAAACAGATCCAGGCTCTTTCTGACCTGGTAAGCCCTTGTGAAAAAGCAAAAAGTTCCTGTGTTGTGTGACAGAGTCAATCTCAGTGAGCAACAATGATGGTAGCCTTTTCTCTGTGACTTTTCTAGACAGTGATTATAAATTTTTAAATAATTTATTTTAACTCTAAAATCATAGAATCATAGAATGGTTTAGGCTGGAAGGGATGACAAAGATCATCGAGTTCCAAAAAACAAATTCAGGCTCTTTATGACCTGCTAAGCCCTTGTGAAAAAGCAAAAAGCTCCTGTGTTGTGTGACAGAGTAAGTCTCAGTGAGTAACAGGGATGGTAGGCTTTTCTATTTGCTTTTTGTGGAAACTCTAAAATCATAGAATGGTTTAGTTTGGAAGGCACCTCAAAGATCATTGAGTTCCAAAAACCAAATCCAGGCTCTTTCTGACCTGGTAAGCCCTTCGAATTATAGAATCATAGGATCAATCAGAGTTGGAAGGGACCACAAGGATCATCCATGTCCAACTCCCCTGCCATGGGCAGGGACACCCTACCCTAGATCAGTCTGCCCACAGCCTCTGCCAGCCTGGCTGCAAACACCTCCAGGGATGTGGCTCCAACCACCCCGCCTGGGCAACCCATTCCAGGCTCTCACCACTCTCATGCTGAACAACTTCCTCCTCACATCCACTCTGAATCTCCCCATCTCCAGCTTTGCTCCATTCCCCCTAGTCCTGTCAATACCTGAGAGCCTAAAAACTCCTTCCTTGTGAAAAAGTAAAAAGGTCCTGTGTTGTGTGACAGAGTAAACCTCAGTGAGTAATAGTGATGGAAGAAGAAGGATAGATTCCATCAGATGGAAAATAAATAAAAGTGAAAAGAAATTAAATGCATGCAAGAAACCAATGGGGGGGGGGGGGGGGAGGTTTTTTCTTTTTGTG
>VWZI01010664.1:552137-570439 GCA_013396835.1 Psilopogon haemacephalus
GGGGGGTGGTGGATTTTTTTATTTGGGGGGGTTTTTTGGGGGTTTGGGTTTCTTTTGAGATTGTTTGTTGTGTTGGTTTTTTTGTTGTTTGTTTTTTTTTTTTCATGTAGATAAAATATTTGCACATCTGGGCTTGGCATTGCGGGATCTCATTAAATAGCCAAACAGATGAAAACTATATATTTCTAACTGAGTCCTGAAGACAGAGAGAGAACGATAGAAAGAAAAAGAGATAGAGAGATAGAAAGAGAGAAAGATGGAGAGATTTAAAAGAGAAATAGAAAGAGAAACAGAGACAGAGAGATAGAGAGAAAGGAAGATAGGAAGAGGGTGAGATAGAAAAATACAGAGAGAGAAAAATATATAGAGAAAAACAGAGAGAGGGAAAAACAGAGCGAGAGAGAAAAAAATAGACAGAAAGAGAAAAATAGACAGAAAGAGAAAAATGGAGAGAGGAATAAGAGGGAGAAAGAGGGAAAGAGGGAGAGAGCAGCTGACCAGCTGTACAGAGGCTTATCCTCCAGACTGGGCTTCTATCAGAATAGAATCAGTCAGGGTTGGAAGGGACCACAAGGATCATCTAGTTCCAACCCCTCTGCCATTGGCAGGGACACCCTACCTTAGCTTAGACTGGCCAGAGCCTCATCCAGCCTGGCCTTAAACACCTCTAGGGAAGTGGCTCCAACCACCCTCCTGGGCAATACTTTGACTATAGAGTTTAACACACACAACAAAAGCATAAAATGCTTTATCATCAACTCAAACCAACATAATGCAACTCAAGAGCAAGAGGCTCTCTCATTACCGGGGATGAAGGAATCACTCCTATGTGATGGATGCAAGTTTGGAAGTGCATGGCATGGAAAGCACCACTGCTGCTCAAAAATATGAGCACAGTATAGACTTCATTGAAGAGGAAGCTCCCCAGTCCTAAATGGAAGGGACTTTTTAGTGCCTTGTTAAGCAGGCCTAGAGGAAATGAGTATTAATCTTCAGATTAAAAAAAAAATAAAAAAAAAAATTAGTTTTGTTTTCCTTTCGGATCATTTCACAGCTAAAAAGCAAAATCCCCCAAAACCCCTGGGCTGGAAACATAAGAATATGTATCCTTTTCAAAGTTAAAAGGAATATTTCTACTGGTCCCTGCCAAACTTAAAAGGAATATTTCTACTGGTCTCTGCCCGGCTCCTTTTCACCCTGACTCCAAAGCTTCAAACTTGGCTTTTAAAATCCTGTTTATTGTGTTGTCAAGCTTCTAAGTGGTTATTTCCCTATTAACTTTGTCCTTGTTTGTTCTTGCATTTTTTGAAAGAGCTGGGAATAACATGTGTTTACTTTGCTGTGTGCCTCTCTCAGCATCATCAATATCACTGCTGCTATTCCAGGAATTTTAACTGCTGCAGCAAAGCCGAGCCTGGGATCTCGAGCTTAAATCGTCTTCCTCCTTAACCACAGAAGAATAACACTGGCAACGTCAAAAATTGCTGGGAGAAGGGTAAAGCCATCAGCTTTAACTGTCTAGAGAAGCCTGTTTCTCATCTGATCAGTTCCTTGCATGTGTCAGGTAACGTGCTCCTAACAGCTTTGCAGGCAGAAGTGGTGAATTTTCTCAGGCGCTGCCGTGAGCGGGGAGGAGGAGAGAGCAGGATGAAAATGTTTCCTTCCGTCATTAGGAAATTGCTTTCACTGGGATAGAATAGCACAAAATAAAAAAAAAAAAAAAAAAAAAAAAGCATCCCCCTGTTCCAGCCTNAACAAAATAAAAAAAAAAAAAAATAAAAAAAAGCATCCCTCTGATCCAGCCTCTTCGCTGGAGTTCAAAACAACAATTTTAAAGATGTGCCTTTGCCAGGGATTTAGAGGAGGAAAGAGGGGAGGGAAATGTGAGGGGCTCTGAAGAATTACTTATAGCAGATCAAATTCCTGAAGCCCTCCCTGCCTTTCACTGCTCCTCCAGCACCAGGTTTAGCCTTACGCATGGGCAAAATTTTTGTCCCAGAGTGCTGTTTCTCTGCTTCCCCCTTGAAATAGGAACAGCATTTGTGCCTCTGCTTTAAAAGCATAGCCAAACAGAAGCTGCAAGGGAGCTGAGAAAAGCCCTTAGCAAAAGCTCTACAGGAAAGCAAGAAGTGCAGACCATCTCCTTTGCATTAATATTTCTTTTTCTTTAACTTCTTTCTTTTTTCTCTTGAAGCTCTTTCTCTTTCCAAGTTGCCTCTTCAGCGTTTGAAGAATATTCATTCTTCACTCTTTAGGATTACATCTATTCATTTTTGTTTAGCTTTTTAACGTGGAGATATTTTAATCTGCCATCACTTTAATGCTGTTCCCAAATAGTTTGGGAACAGTGATTTATATTTTGTCTTTGGCTATGAGGATGAAAATAAAGAAAGGAGGAAAAAGCTAAACTAAAGTAGACTAAAATAAAAAAAAGACTATTCCCTTCTCATCAGTTACATATGTAGTCATGGCAGGGTGGCTTGTGCTTTGTATCAGGAAATTGCTTGTTCCAAATTAGTGAACAATTGATGGGGAAAATCAGGAAGATTTTAAGGAGGCTCATATGAGAGCACATCTGCATTCCCCAGCCCAAAGAAGAGTGAGTTATTACCATCTACTGGTAAATCATAGAATCATAGAATGGTTTGGGTTGGAAGAGACTTCCAAAGGTCATCTAATCCATCCCACCTGCACTAGCTCAGCTAAAGTTAACCCATACTCTCTGCTTGATTGGCCAGAGGTCCAAGAGATGCTTGGTGACTCAGTGGCTACCCTACATTGTTTGGATTTTATAGCTGTTTGGATTTTTATAGCTGTTACTGGTCCCCCTGCTCCGCAGATTTCTCATGTTCCCTGGTAAACTTTTGTCCCAAGAACTTCCCTTTCTTGATCTACAGCTCCCCACCCATCAAGTTTAAAAAAAAAAAAAATAATAAATCACTGTACTGCAAACACAATGCACAAGTTAATTTGGATTTACCCATATATTGTTGTCATGTCCAGGCTTGAATTATGCTTAGTACATCCAGGACTAGAACATTTTGTGTTCTGCTTGAGGAAGCCAAGCCATAGCATGCAGAAGACACTTGTCCACATGCAGAATGGAAGATTTACCCCAAGTAAACTCCAGAAGGCTTAGATTAACAAACATCTCTCCTGAGGGAAAAGAACTTTTCCCTCTTACTGATATGCAGCTAGCAATTTGAGAGGACACTGTCAACAAGCTAAAGGCCTTTTGCCTCTGGGTCACCAGCAGCAATACAGCCCAGCTCAACAGGGGATTAAAAACTGTTCATGGCTAATAAGACGGTTGGTGTCTCCTCTATGAGATGAGTTTAACTGGGCTCAGATCCAGATGTCATATCACAAGCTTAAGTGACAATGTGTTAAAGAGCACACTCAGTAGAGATGTGCAGAAGTCCATGGACTCCAGAGTCTAGTCCCTTCACTCCCAGATTAAGACTGAGGTAAACTGGCACAGAAATGCACATACGTGCAGCTTCACCTAGCTTTCCCCATGACCCCTCCTGCTTCCACTTCCCACAGCCCAAGAGGCCAATCCTCCAGTTCTCTCCATGTTTAAAAAGCTTTAGACAACTTAGTGGAGAAGGTTTCCAAAATTTCACCTCTGCAGCAAGGAGCTCAAAATCTGAAGTTTGGATTTCCTGCTGAATCCACAACCCTCAGCAACTCCACTGAGCATCCACAACCCCCTCCAGGGCTTGCCTGCTCTTGCATCAGTTGGCTTTTTGGGAAGCCCAAACTGCTCCGATAGGATCCCAACACAGCTGCCCACCAATAAATAGCTGCAGTCGGTTGGACCAGAAGCTCCACATTACCTTGCATCACCACAGAGGCCTTCCTTTTCTTCCCCACTACTAACCCATCATAAAACAACTATCAGAGTGCAGTGGCACTGCAAAATACTGCCTGTGCCTGCTGCATTCCTCCTCTGGCTGACCCAGGCTGCCGAGCTGAAGAAATAGCTCCCACCTGTACCCAGCCTGGCACAGCAAACTTCATTAGCAAGAAACCTAAACCTGATATAGTGGGACAAGCTGCCAGCAAAAAAAAAAAAAAAATTAAAACTGAAGGATGCTGGCATGGGTGAGCGTTCAGGGAACCTGAAAGCAAATCAGCAGCGAGTTCTTTCCACAGCTCACAGCCCAAGAGGCCAATCCTCCAGTTCTCTCCGTGTTTAAAAAGCTTTAGACAACTTAGTGGAGAAGGTTTCCAAAATTTCACCTCTGCAGCAAGGAGCTCAAAATCTGAAGTTTGGATTTCCTGCTGAATCCACAACCCTCAGCAACTCCACTGAGCATCCACAACCCCCTCCAGGGCTTGCCTGCTCTTGCATCAGTTGGCTTTTTGGGAAGCCCAAACTGCTCCGATAGGATCCCAACACAGCTGCCCACCAATAAATAGCTGCAGTCGGTTGGACCAGAAGCTCCACATTACCTTGCATCACCACAGAGGCCTTCCTTTTCTCCCCCACTACTAACCCATCGTAAAACAACTATCAGAGTGCAGTGGCACTGCAAAACAAATAAATACTGCCTGTGCCTGCTGCATTCCTCCTCTGGCTGACCCAGGCTGCCGAGCTGAAGAAATAGCTCCCACCTGTACCCAGCCTGGCACAGCAAACTTCATTAGCAAGAAACCTAAACCTGACATAGTGGGACAAGTTGCCAGCAAAAAAAAAAAAAATTAAAAATGAAGGATGCTGGCATGGGTGAGTGTTCAGAGACCCTGAAAGCAAATCAGCAGCGAGTGCTGCCAGTCACACCGGAGGTGCTAGGGTGGCTGCTTTGCCATCATTCGCCTGATCCTGTCAATGTCTCCTGCAACTATCATGTGAACTGGGGAAAAAAAATTATCCATGATAGTAAAAATTCCAGTCAATATATCCTTTTAATTTGCACCAGATTATAGGGCTTTTTTTTTTTTAAATGCAATTACTGTAATTTCATTAAACGACGTAATTACCATTAATGCAGAGGAAAACTGTCAATAGAAGGTGTAATTATGTTGTATAAAATCATCAAGCACAATGTGCAACGATGCATAATTCCCCGTGGAAAAAAAAAAAAAAATCATTCAGGGGCTAAAATTAACTTCTAAAATATTTTTCAAATACGTATTGTACAGTAAGAATGATTGAGTTATTATGGACTTAACTTCTACGACCAGGGAAGAAAGGGGAGCAGAGAATCATAGAAGCATAGAATCAGTCAGGGTTGGAAGGGACCACAAGGATCATTTAGTTCCAACCCCCCTGCCATGCCCAGGGACACCCTACCCTAGATCAGGCTGCCCACAGCCTCTGCCAGCCTGGCCTTAAATACCTCCAGGTATGTGCCCCAACCACCTCCCTGGGCACCCCATTCCAGGGTCTCACCACTCTCATGCTGAACTACTTCCTCCTCACCTCCAATCTGAATTTCCCCACCTCCAGCTTTGCTCCATTCCCCCTAGTCCTGTCACTACCTGATAGCCTAAAAATGTCCCTCCCCAGCTTTTCTGTAGGCCCCCTTCAGATCCTGGAAGGTCAAAATAAAGAAGGCAGGGAATGCTGTCATCTGGAAAGAAGGAATGATGAGGACCAGGTTAAACACCCAATGTTCACCCTGGAAAGTGGGGAAAACTTGTCCAAGGCAGGATATAAAGGGTGAACATGAGAAGAACTATACAAGATGCACTCATACGTCTCTGTGTGTCTTCAAAATAAAGCCCTCTTCGAGAGGCAAATTTCAGGCAAAACAGAATTTAGCAGAGATAACTATAACAAAATTAATCAGAGCAGAATGGTTGAACATCTTTCGGGTCCTAAAGCTCTACCAATTCCTCCAAATGGAGCAAGTCCAGAGGAGGGCATGAAGATGCTCAGAGGGCTGAAGCACCTCTGCTATGAGGACAGACTACGAGAGTTGGGGCTTTGCAGCTTGGAGAAGAGAAGGCTTCCAGGAGACCTTAGAGTAGCTTTCCAATATCTCAAAAGGGGCTACAGGAAGGCTGGGGAGGGACTACTGACAAGGTCTTGTAATGACAGCATGAAGGGGAATGGGTTTAAACTGGCAGAGGGGAGATTGAAAATGGGCGTTAGGGGGAAGTTCTTTGCAGTGAGGGTGGTGAGACACTGGCACAGGTTGCCCAGGGAGGTTGTGGCTGCCCCCTCCCTGGAGTTGTTCAAGGCCAGGCTGGATGAGGCCTTGAACAACCTGATCTAGTGGGAGGTGTCCCTGCCTATGGCACGAGGGTTGGAACTGGATGAGCTTTAAGGTCCCTTCCAACCTAAAAAAAATAAAAATAAATGCTGAACTGAAGGAGGTTAACACAGAGACAAAGTCTTTTAAGTTTTTTAACTCTGCACACAATTTTTTGTCCACTCAGTGGGATATTTTTGATCTTTTGGGATACACACACACAGAGGTGTATCCATATATCATACAACCATGAGCTGGCAATATACTTTTGTGGCCAAGATGTCCAGTGGTGTTCTGGGGTGTATTAGAAGGGGTGTGCTGAGTAGGTTGAAAGAGGTTGTCCTCCCTATCTACTCTGCCCTGGTGAGGTCACATCTGGAATATTGTGTCCAGATCTGGGCCCTTTGGATGCAGAAGGACCTCAGGGAACTGGACCTCAGGGAACTTTGTGGCACAGAGCCACAATGATGCTGGACGAATTTGCACATCACCCTTATGAGGAAAGGTTGAGGGAGTTGGAATTATTGTGGTGAAGATATGTGGAACATGTAGAATATGGTCACAACCTCTGCTTGTCAGTGGCTCAAGGGACAACATCTGTGAGAATGGTTTGAGGGTCTTGTTGGCACTTAAGCTAGCAGCCACGGTTTCATCAGCTCAGCTGAAAAATGGGTGAGAGGCTTTGTACATCTTCCTCACCTCTCATGTTCAGTGTCAGCCACAGGCAGGTCATCAATAAAGACAAGCACAGTACAGGTTAGGCTGTTTCACAGCCAGATACTGAAGGTGTACAGCTGTGGTTTACTGGGGAATGGAGATTTTTAAACAGTGATATTTGATTCACCTTTTATTTAACCTCTTTCAGGTAGATTTTAGAAACAGGTTGGGGGAGGAAGGAAGTGCACATACAGTGTGCTAGGTGCAGCAGAGTTGTTTGTTTGGTTTTTTTTTTACTATGAATACACATTGGAACCAGTGAGAGCTACAGAACTAACCTTTTAAGTGCCAGAGCTGACTTATTTCTAACTTATTCATGGAGTTTTTATTATTTCCCTACTATCTACTTTCTGTCAGGGAATCAGGATATTATACTATCCCACACAGATATTCATAATCTGGAACTTGGAACTTTCTACCTTTGTACTCATCTTCTTCCTTTTTTTCCTGCAGACCCACACTCCCACCTTCTTATTTTTCTGCCTCTTTTTCTGCCTCTTCACCCTTTCTTATTTTTCTGCCTCCTCACCCCTTCTTACTTTTCTGCCTCTTTGTCACTTCCGAAGTTTCTGAGCCTACAAAACTGAACTTCACAGCTCTAACTTCACATGTGTTTTGGAGCAAAATCTCTTAACTATATGCCTAGATTCTTATTCTATGTTGTAAAAGGGATTTTGCATGTTACTCCCTTTCCAGTTTCAGCATGCATGACCATCTGATTCACTTGTGCACAACCACAGAGCTCCCTTGGATAGACACAGTTGCTTCACCAGGGTGTTGGCTGCTCTGCTCTCCACCAGCTCCCTAAATGTCAACTTTAGATATGACCTAAACAAGCTTTGATCAATAGGAGGATAGAAAAACAAACAAAAAAAAGAAAAAAAGCCTCTCATCCTGTCTACTCTTACAGGCTACTCATCCCTCTAATCTGCAGGGTGAAAGAGAGCTCCTTGGTCTTTACTCTGGAGCTTCTTTCAGTTAGGGAGGGTCCATTTTAGTCATCTGCAGCAAACAGGCTGAAATGTTTTCCTCAAAAGAACCTTTAAGCAACATTAATTCACAAACAGTAAGAGAAAAATGGAGACGTGGCTGCTATTTTGCTTAATAAACACAGCTCAAAAACTTACTTTTCTGCCATGCTGGACCACCACTAAACGATTTTGCAACCTTTAATGGCATGCCAAACATTTGAAGCATGAAGAAAATGTCACATTGCAGAATGAAAAGCTTGCAAAACCTTTTTGTGCTCGAGTGGATTATGAGAAAATTGCAAATGGGCTGTTTACTACCAAGGAAAAGAAAGAGAGAGCTGAAAAATGGGACAGGCAGGTGGAGAACTTGGTTCCTCGTTTGCAGAGCACAGCAGAACTCACTGAGCAGCCTTTTCCTTTCTGTTTCTTTTTTTATTTTGTTAAAGCATCATATTACTACCATGAAGAGAACAGATTTGCAATAGGCAGTGTCAGCAGAGCTGCTTATATACCACAGGTATCTAATAACTGGAAGGAAAGTGCCTCCTCATTCCAACCAAAGATGGAAGGGTCAAGACCCATTTGATCACTGCATCACTCTTTTGGCTATCACCTCCTTCCTTTCCTATCACTCAGTTGCCATATTAAAACATGAAATAAAACACACTCCAGAGTGATCACAGTCACAACCTTTACAGGGTACTGTCACCCACCATGGACATCTTGAGTTTTTGGTGCAGGTTGGTGAACACCTCTGCACTGAGTAATAACAGGCAGCAAAGTGCCTCCTCATTGCAACAGAAAATGGAAGGGTCAAGACCCATCTGAACACTGCATCACTCTTTTAGCCACAGCCTCCTTCCTTTCCTACCACTCAGCTGCCACATTAAAACATAAAATAAAACACACCCCAGAGTGATCACGGTCTCAGCCTTTAAAGGTTGCTGTCACCCACCATGTGCATCTTGAGTTTTTGGTGGAGGTTGGTGAACAGCTCTGCACTAAGTAATTATTGGCAGCCAAGTGCCTCCTCATTTGGTGCAGACTGGTGAACACCTCTGCACCAAGTAATTACTGGCAGCAAAGTGCCTCTTCTTTGCAACAGAAGATAGAAGGGTCAAAACCCATCTGAACACTGCACTACTCTTTTGGCCTCTGCACTAAGTATAGAAAGGCTTCTCCTGAAGTTCTAATTTCCATACCTGTCAGGCCCAAGATGGCCCAAGATGCCTCGAAACCTGGCTCCTGCAGCTATGTAGTTACCAAATACCAATGACAGCAAACTATGAAGGGCTTTATGCTGGTGGAGAAGAAGGCATGGAAACATTGGAGATCCTGCATCACTTAGCCTCATGCAATAAAGGAAGAAATCCACTTACCACAAATGCTATCATGCTCTTCACTGTGGACTCCCAGAGAAAGCAGCTCCGAAGGAATTGTATTGTATTCCATATTGCCATGGTGATTTTTTTCACACGATCAACATTTCTTGATAAGATCTGATAAATATTGAGTGGGAGGAGGGAAGGAGAAGAGGAGTTTAATCAAACACACTTAATATCCTACTATTGCTTCAGAAGCAGGGATAATTTCAGCTGCAGATGCATGCCAAGGCACATGTCACAAATAAAGCCTCTATTTCAGTGACACACTCCAGCTCCTGTCTGCTTTCTGATTACACCCAAACCTTGCAGATTTATTATAGCTTTTAGAAAGAGGAGAAAAAAAAAATTAAAAAAACACCAAAAAACAAAATACCACATCTTAATGCAAAACCACAAATGGTAATACAAACCTACCTTCATTCTCAGAATATAGCAGTGTCTTAGGAAAAGGGACAGAGTGAATACAGTCAAAACACTGAACCTCCTCTCTGAATGTCTTGGATTAGTCCACAGAAATAAATAGGGAGTTTTACCCTTATTACAGTACACCTTTGTTTAAAAAATAGCATAATGGTCATTGTT
Source organism: Psilopogon haemacephalus (assembly GCA_013396835.1). Classification (NCBI taxonomy): domain Eukaryota; kingdom Metazoa; phylum Chordata; class Aves; order Piciformes; family Megalaimidae; genus Psilopogon; species Psilopogon haemacephalus. Next base: position 561,996 of record VWZI01010664.1, read on the forward strand.
CTAAAATCCCATAGACTTTTTTCTTCCTTCCCAAAGAAGGGAATAAGGTTCTCATTCAGCCTTAGATGCTCTATGTAACACCCACAACTGGACTCTTAGGCAAGTCTAGGAGGCTCTAAAAATCATTGCAGGAATAACATCACCTCCCATCCCTACTGTCCAGTCTTATTTCCTTAGAGAGCCTGAGAACTGGCAGCCTCTTTTGAAGGCAAGTTGAATTTTATACCTGTCCCCAAAGATTTGAGTACAGACCCCATGCTCAGGGCAGGGATGAGTCAGCCCTTGCTGAAGTGACTCAGCAGCTCTGGCACCTGTTTCATGTCTGTCTGGGTTTGGGCAGCACTAATGGTGCATGGAGCAAAGGTAAATACAAGTCTGACCCTTCCCAGCAGCTGTTTGCTCAATGCCTTGGGGTAGTACATCATAGAATCAGTCAGGGTTGGAAGGGACCATAAGGATCATCTAGTTCCAAACCCCCTGCCATGGGTAGGGACACCTCACACTACATCAGGCTGTCCACAGCCTCATCCAGCCTGGCTTTGAACACCTCCAGGGATGTGGCCTCAACCACCTCCCTGGGCAACCCATTCCACGCTCTCACCACTCTCATGCTGAAAAAATTCTTCCTAACATCCAGTCTGAATCTACCTATTTCTAAATTTGTTCCATTCCCCCCTAGTCCTATCACTACCTGACAGCCTAAAAAGTCCCTTCCCAGCTTTCTTTAGGTCCCCTTCAGATCCATGACCTATGACCATGGCAAGATGTAATAGCATCTCCTCATCTTTTAGAGTAATCCCTCACCCTCTGCTACCCACAGTTTGCTTTCTGGTCATACTGAAAGGTTACAATAAATTCACCTTGGAGATTTCTCCTCTCCAGATTTAGACTTTGGTAAAGGACCAAGCTGCTAGAAAAAGGTGTTTACAAAATTCCAATAGCATAGCTTTGGAGGGGGTCTTCTACCATTTGTTTCATAAAGGGAGTAGCCTGAGGTGATCCTCCTCTGGCAGGGGTTTGGACTTCATCCTGAGAGGTCTCTTCCAACCCCTAAACATTCAGTGGTTCTGTGAACCATCATTTCCCCCACTCTGAAGCACGAAGCAGAACTGCTGACGCAAAGCGGATCCGAAAGCAATTTCATGTTAACACGGAAACAACCTTCGAGTGCATACAGAAATGAGGAGAATTTACACGTGTTCAGCATTTTCTGCATAAATAAGTTTTGTTCTTGCAACCACGCTACAGCAATTCAACTCTTTCCAACCCAGATGTGAGATGAGCAGAGGCACAATTTTCACCTTCTTCGAGAACTTGCGGTTGTCCTCAGTGAAGCGCTTTGCTCGGGGCCTGAAGGTTCTAATGCTGGCTTTTATCTGAAAAAAAACCAAAACAAAAAACCCCATATTTTTAGAAAAATAAACATTTTTAAAAGCTGTCATACAGTTTGAATACGTTGTTTCATTTTTGTTAATTTGGAACAGCAGAATTTCAGGACCTATGACTTTTTTCGGCCTCTCCGTGACTTAGGAGGAGGTGCTGGGAGAATTGTGGGCAAGTTAAATTGGGCTGGACTGGGCTCACCTCTATGGGTGAGTTAAATTGGGCTGGACTGGGCTCACCAATATGGGTGAGTTAAATTGGGCTGGACTGGGCTCACCTCTTTGGGTGAGTTAAATCGGGCTGGACTGGGCTCACCTCTCTGGGTGAGTTAAATCGGGCTGGACTGGGCTCACCTCTGTGGGTGAGTTAAATTGGGTTGGACTGGGCTCACCTCTATGGGTAAGTTAAATTGGGTTGGACTGGGCTCACCTCTGGATGAGTTAAATCGGGCTGGACTGGGCTCACCTCTGTGGGTCAGTTAAATTGGGCTGGACTGGGCTCACCTCAGCAAGAGCAGAGCTGTGGTGCAGCCCTGGATGGCCTCGGTAAATAGGATTTAACTCGGTAAAAAGGCTGTAGGGCATAAACAATTGAGACTGACTCAGCCACCTAAAAACTAAGTGTGCCATGTACACGCCTCATTAATTTTCCTGTCAACACCCTGGGAAGAGAACATCGTAGGTCAGCTTTTTGGGAAGGAAGTAGGGGTTAAAAGTAACGTATAATAGCCTCAACATTAAACTCTTTTATTTTGTGCCTGTTACTGACGAAACTCTGGTATTGCAGTAATCAGCACCTCCCTCCTAAGGCACCTGTGGTCACTTGTCAGTCCAAAAAATGTCCAGGCAATGTCCCATCCACCTGGACAGGCCATCACAGAGCTCTGATGCCCCAGTACTTCATCAGCCACAGTATAAAATATCCCTTCACCACCAGATGCAACCAGGTCAGGACTTTCTCTGTGTGGCTCCTGGTTTGTAAAGGATCACCCCAGCACCTGTGTCCTTGCAAGACTCACGTTTCTTTCTTCAGCAGTAAGCAAAGAGAAACTATTTCAACTTACAGGATTAAACAGGACATCCAGCTCCAAGTAAATTACTCCTTTTGAAGCACGTTCCAAGTCTTTATTCTTCAGCGTGTAACAACTTTGTTTACCATTTCTAATCTATAGTTTGGGAAGGGGAGGAGGGAGACAAAAAGCATCAATATTTTCCTGGCTGCAATTCACAATAGAATTTAAAGACATTGCAAGCAAATAAATAAATAAATCCCAGGCACAGAAAGACGAGAATAAAAATCATTTTAAAAATAAATAAATAAATAAGCCCCTCCCCAAAGCCTGATAATATATTCAGAGCCTGAAATACAAAATGACCGTTGGATTAAGAGACCTATAAAATTGCAGATTAAATCTCTTATGGTCCAACTTTAATTTGCAGACCTTGTACTTTATAGCAGAGCGGAGCGTGCAATAACCAGTCTGAAAATTCTGCCCTGGAAGCCAGGGAGCTGATGGGAAGTAATCAGCTTCTGCTATTACAGGTTTTAAAATGGGATTTTTCTTCCAAAGTTCAGGAAGGGAGCCACAACCGACAGCTTACCCTACCTAGTGCGTGCCCGCGCTCCGAGTCCGTAGACCTGCTTCTTAACGCTCAGTTTACTGTGAGGTTGTCAAATTATCACCCAGGAAACAAACCCAAGCCAAAGAAATTAATCAGCTTAAGTGGAGCGAATGCTAATGGAGCAAATGTTCAAAACGAAACTAATTTGTGGAAAAGATTTCTCACCCCCACCCCCGAGTTTCAATACCATTTCTATGCTCCGAGCCGCCGGTTGGTCCTATCTCATTAAACATCTATTTAAAAAAAATAAATTAAAAACTCAACGATAACAACAACAACAACAGCAAAAAAAAAAATCCTCCCTCACCATTTCGTAAACTGCTTGGCTCAAAACGAAAGAGTTCTCTCTTCAGCAAGCAGTGGCAGAAATATATTTATTATACACAGTAGGATATGTATTGATTAAACATTTGGCTTTTTTTTTTTCTTTTAGGAAGCAGACCAGTTAATTCTGAACAGCAGTGATATTAAAAAAAAAAAAAAAAAAAAAAANATTTCGTTTGGAGGAGAGGGGAAAAAAAAAAAAAAACCAACCAAAACCAAACCTGCTGCTCACCAAAAAGCTACATTCAGGGACTGTAATCATCAAAGTTTAAAGATAAGGAATGAAATTTGGGGGGGCATGAGATTGCAACCATATTTAAAAGGGCTGTTGCTGCTCTGGCACTTAGAAGAGGCACTCATATAAACCATGGCACAAACGGGCAAGGGGAGGGAGGAGGCATAATGGGAACCAAGTGATTTCATGAGGCACAAGGAAGGTCACTTTCCTTCTCACTGTTGCTCTACCCTTTCTATAATAAAGCTTTTCAATGTGTATGTGGGTGGTTTGGATGACAACTGAAAGGGAAGAAGGCTCTCAGAAAGGATCATAGAATGGTTTAGGTTGGAAGGGACCTCAAAGATCAGCCAGTTCCAACCCCCTGTCTTAGGCAGGGACACCTCCCACTAGAACAGGTCGCTCAAGGCCTCATCCAGCCTGGCCTTAAACACCTCCAGGGAGGGAGCAGCCACAACATCCCTGGGCAACCTGTGCCAGTGTCTCACCACCCTCTCTGTGAAGAACTTCCTCCTTACATCCAGTTTAAATCTCTCCTCTGCCAGTTTGAACCCATTATCTTCATCCTGTCATTACAAGACCTTGCGAATATTCCCTCCCCAGCCCTCCTATAGGCCCCCTTCAGGCATTGGAAGGCTACTCTAAGGTTTCCTGGAAGCCTTCTCTTCTCCAGGCTGAAAAGCCCCAACTGTCTCAGCCTGTCCTCATAGCAGAGCTGCTGCAGCCTTCTGATCATCTTCGTGGCCCTTATCCTTGGCCATGTCCAACTAGGAACTGCAGGGTCCTGCATCCAGGCTGGGTCAATCCTCAGTATCAATACAGACTGGAGAATGAGGTAACAGAAAGCAACCCTGTGAAAACGACTCGTGGATGAAAAGCTGAAATTCTTTGTGCATTAAAATTCTTTGGCCGCTTGAGCCAGAAGCACCTTCCGGCAGCGCTTTAGGTACACAAAACTACTGTGCAGCCAAGGCCCAAAGTGCGCCAGGTTCCTCTCAAAGGAACGAATATGCTTGCTAAAGCCTCCTCACAGATGTCCCCAGCAAAACAAATGTGACTAAACACAGTATTGATGTAGCCAGCCGATGCTAAATCTATTAAGCTGCAACCTCCTGACCGCTTGGGAATTTTAATGAAATAGCAAAAGCCGAGATTGATATGACACAAAACATGGAGAAGACAGGACCCTTACGCAGCAAAGGGTGGTTTTTCATTGCTGTTGTCTCAAAGAAATATGGTTTAGTAGCTGCTTTTTTTTCTCCCGCTCCCCCCCCCATATTGATTTTAAGAAAACTTCACTCCGTATCCAGCTCTGATGCAGATTCAATGTCATATATTGATGAGCTGACAGAAGAACGCTAGGTTAAACCTCTGTACATCAACACCCATGACGTGTGGAAAGGGTAATGGCTACTCTCCAAGGGTAATTCATTTCAAGCATTTGGGACCTCTGATATTCCAGCTTGAGCTCATTGCTGATGCACCATGTCACAGCGTTTAGCCTGAACAACATAAAGCTGTCTTGTAACAGGCGCACACCTACCTTTACAAAGGACATCTTTGCCTGGTAAAAAGGTGAAAGCAAGCCACGTGCTTGATCCACCTGGATATCACAGGCTCACAGGATGTGAGGGGTTGGAAAGGACACAAAGACATCATCCAGTTCAACCCTCTTGCCAGAGCAGGATCAGACAATCTAGCTCAGGTCACACAGGAACACATCCAGATAGGGCTTGAAAGTCTCCAGGGAAGGAGACTCCACAACCTCTCTGGGCAGCCTGTGCCAGTGCTCTGTGACCCTTACAGTCAAGAAGTTTCCCCTTGTGTTGAATTGGAACCTCCTGTGCTGCAGCTTCCATCCATTGCTCCTTGTCTTATCCCAGGTAACAAGTGTGCAGAGCCTGTCCCCCCTCTCCTGATCTCCAGCCCTCAGATATTTAGAAACATTAACCAAATCACCTCTCAGTCTTCTCCGACTAAGGAGCCGCAGGTCCCTCAGCCTCTCCTCATCAGGCAGTGCTCCAGTCCCCTCATCATCCTTGTAGCTTTCTGCTGACCCTCTCCAGCAGATCCCTATCCCTCTTATACTGGGGAGTTCAAAACAGAAGGCAGTACTCAAGATGGGGTCTCGGCAGAGGAGAGGTGGAGGAGAACCTCCCTTTATCTGCTGGACACACTCTTCTTAACACGCTCCAGGATCCCAATGGCCCTCTTGACCACAAGGGCAATGAATGAAGAGAGATTTTTGCTTCTCTCCAGTTTTGCAATATACCTCAAATTGGTTTTGTGTGAAATGCCCATTCATTATTCCCAAATATCTTTGCCACAAACATTTCACACCTAACATTTCTCCATGGGATCCAAAGCAGAACAGAAATTTGGCCTCTTGGCAGAGGACTGATATAGAATCATAGAATGGTTTAGGTTGGAAGAGACCTCAAAGCTCATCCAGTTCCAACCCCTTGCCATGGGCAGGGACACCTCCCACTAGAACATGTCACTCAGGGCTTCATCCAATCTGGCCTTGAACACCTCCAGGGAGGGAGCAGCCACAACCTCCCTGGGCAACCTGTGCCAGTGTCTCACCACCCTCACTGAATCCAAACACCAAATGGATCCGGAACTGATGTTCTGGACAGGAAGCAAGCAGCCACATGCAGGCTTCTGGGAAGTCTGAGAAGGAGCTGAAAATCCTGGAAGCACAAGGATCCTAGGTGATACTCAAGAAAAGCATCAATGCTGACACCATTTCACTGAGTAGTGTGTGGCTAGGGGATAATTTAATTTCTTTTTGAGTGTATTTCCTTTTGCAAGAGATGTGGGAAGCTTTTCCCCCCGCCCTAAAATGTCTAGCTCATGAGGGGGATAAAAGTCAGAATAGACTGTCCACTTCACAGCTGCCTCTGTCTCACAAATGCAGCACTCCCACTTTTCTCCAATCTGAAGTTTCCTCAATGAAAAGGCAGTGCACTTATGGTCAAGTGCTAAGTAATTGCAGCCGTCAGGTGTCTACTCTGAGTCCAAGCCACGTTGTAGGTAATTATGCTTGTGAAAGGCATCCTACTTGTTTTCAGTGTATCATGGGCTGCCGACCTTGCTTGGCACTTGAAAACATTTCACAGACCTCTTCCTGTTTGTTCAAAATAGGGCTCAGCTGAAGTCTACTTGGAGCAGATAATTTAGCAGCTAAGCCCCAGTCCATTCCGTGAGACGACTTCACTCAAAGATCTTTCTGCAGGAGGGTATTTGATACACTCTGCTTTCAAATTCATTGAAGCACACTTTATGCTCCCACATCTCTAATAACTTGCAGCCTTCTAGGAGATAGGAGTCTCTTGAAGCAAAAACCAAAAAGACAGACCCTCACAAAGTGAAACATGGTTGCTTTTGCTAAGATCTAGGGCATAAAGGAACACAGGGATGGAAAGGACTTCTTTGATCATTGGTTCAAGTCCCCCAAAACTACAAAACTTCTAAACCTATAAAACTCTTTACTAGAAGCACTGAAGTTTTTTTGCCCTACTTCTCCATTTTTTAGGATCTCCTTCAGTTTCTAGCACAAAACTTTCCCCTGTTCAGTGGTGTAAATGGTCTTGTGTCCAGTTCTGGGCCCCTCAATTTAAGAAAGATGTTAAGGTGCTTAAACATGTCCAGAGAAGGGCACCAAGGCTGATGAAGGGCCTGGAGCACAGCCCTACTAAGAGTGGCTGAGGGAGCTGGGGGTGTGCAGCTAGAAGAAGAGTCTCAAGGCAGATCTCATTGCTTTCTACAGCTACCTGAAGGGAAATTGTAACCAGGTGGGGTTGGGCTCTTCTCCCAGGCACCCAGGGACAGAACAAGAGGACACAGACTCAAGCTGTGCCAGGCCAGGCTCAAGGTGGATGTTAGGAAGTTCTTCGTTAAAAGAGTGAATGTAATTGGAATGGGCTGCCTGGGGAGGTGGTGGAGTCCCCATCCCTAGAGGTGTTTAAGAAGAGGCTGGATGAAGCACTTAGTGCCATGGGTTAGTTAATTAGAAGGGTTAGGTGATAGGTTGGACTCGATCTCAGAGGTCTTCTCCAACTTGGTTAATTCTATGATTGAGTTGAATCATAGAATGGTTTAGGTTGGAAGGAACCTCAAAGATCATCCAGTTCCAACCCCCTGTGCCATAGGCAGGGACACCTCCCACTAGAACAGGTCACTCAAGGCCTCATCCAATCTGGCCTTGAACACCTCCAAGGAGGGAGCAGCCACAACCTCCCCTGGCAATCTGTACCTGTGTCTCACCACTCTCACTGTAAATAATTTCCTCCTAGCATCCCATTTAAATCTCCCCTCTGCCACTTTAAATCCATTCCCCCTCATCCTGTCATTACAAGACCTTGTCAATAGTCCCTCCCTAGCCCTCCTGTAGGCTCCTTTCAGATACTGGAAGGCTACTATAAGGTCTACTTGAAGCCTTCTCATCTCCAGTCTGCAGAGCCCCAACTCCCTCAGCCTCTCCTCATAGCAGAGGTGCTGCAGACCTCTGATCATCTTTGTGGCCCTCCTCTGGACTTGCTCCAACAGTTCTATGTCCTTCTTGTGTTGGGGGCTCCAGAACTGCACACAGTAAGAGAGAGGTTTCCTTGAATGTAACTATTATTTATCTAATGCTTCAAAAGGATACCTTCAAATCTTTAGTGAAAATCAACATCCCCAGTTCAAGGAGAGCAGCTTAGGAAACCACAGTTCCCCAAGTAGACTAATAGGTAGAAAATGTTTTTTAATCAGAAGCAGAGATGAATACATTTACACCAGATCTGACTGAAATAGGAGCCAGGGAAGTTTGGATGGGAAGGAAGAAGATCAGTTGGCAAGGGAAAGTATAAACAACTTTTTTTTTTTTTTTTTTTTTT
>VWZI01010664.1:570578-588044 GCA_013396835.1 Psilopogon haemacephalus
AATTTTTTTTTTTTTTTTTTTTTTTTTTTTTTTTTTTTTTTTTTTTTTGCCTCCAACCTTGGACAAAAAAACTATGCTGAATAGTTTGGACATTACCACACACATGCACTCCCCTTCTCTGCCTTGTTACATGCTTCCTAAGGGATACTTGACAAATGCCTATAAAATCAACAGAAAATCCAAATCTAACATCTTCTCACTGCGAGCCCACACAGCCTGCTGCCGATCATGCAGACCATTTGGCAAGCACTGGGTCTGCAGGAGAGCAGCTGCTCCAGCTACTCTCTTCCAGTAACATCAGAGATACGAGGACTTGGGGAAAAATTAACAGAGTGATCAAAAAATGGAATAAAAGATGTTAAGAGGTTTTGGGGTTTTTTCCTCCCTGTAAACATCAAATCATCTTGCATGCCCAACTGACTCTAATATTGTTCTAAAACCGGAGATACCGACAACTCAAGCCACTAAAGCAGACAAACAATCTAAAACAATCCCCAGCCTCAGAAAGAATTTGAAGCCCAAGCCATGGAGGGAAGAGGGTTGTAAAGCACACAATAGCAAGCGGGGCAAGGAAGAGCTCAGTATTTACTCCTTGGCTTAGAATCATAGAATCAGGGTTGGAAGGGACCACAAGGATCATCTAGTTCCAACACCCCTGACATGCCCATGGACACCCTACCCTACATCAGGCTGCCCACAGCCTCATCCACCCTGGCCTTGAACACCTCCAGGGACGAGGCTTTCACCACTTCCCTGGGCAACCCATTCCAGGCTCTCACCACTTTCATGGCAAAGAACTTTCTCCTCATGTCCAGTCTAAATCTCCCCACCTCCAGCTCTGTTTCATTCCCCCCAGTCCTGTCACTACTTGATAGCCTAAAAAGTCCCTCCCCAGCTTTTTTGTAGGCTCCCTTGGGAGCCTCCTCTTGTCCAAACTGAACAGCCCCAACTCTTTCAGTTTGTCCTCACAGGAGAGGTGCTCCAGCCCTCTGAACATCCTCAGGGCTTCTATAGCTTACTTTTGCTATGTGCCCATAATACAGGGGGGTGTTCCCCTGTTCCGGACTCCAGCATAATTTCGGAAGAGTACATGGAGGAAACCAAACTCACTTGCCTGAAGACATTCAGAAGCCACATTGTTTTAATTTGCAAACACACTAAATACACTCATCTAGACAAAATAATAACAGAAGTGGAGCACATTGGCCTGTTTCTTTACCACTATAAAGCATTTCTTAGCTCAGAACCAATGCCTGCAAGTCAGTTCAAGAGTTTTCTGGACAGTTCTTTTTTTTTTTTTTTTTTTGAAACACCAAAGATTTGCATTTTCCCTCTCTGGTCTTGATTGGTCCCTTACCTAATCTATGCTGACTCTGCAGGGCTTGTAAGAAATACATGGAACTGTTGGAGTGAGTCCAAATAAGGCCATGAAGATGATCAGAGGGCTGAAGCACCTCTCCTATGAGGACAGTTTATGAGAGTTGGGGCTCTACAGTCTGGAGAAGAAAAGGCTTCCAGGACATCTTGTAGCTTTTGAGTATCTGAAGCAGGAATATAGGAGGGCTGGGGAGAGACTATTGACAAGGTCTTGTAATGACAGGACAAGAGGTAATGGGTTTAAACTGGCAGAGGGGAGATTCAAACTAGATGTTAGTAAGAAGTTCTTTACAATGAGGTTGGTGAAGCACTGGCACAGGTTGCCCAGGGAGGTTGTGGAGAACAGAACCACAGAATGTGAGGGAGGTTGTGGCTGCTCCCTCCCTGGAGATGTTCAAGGCCAGGCTGGATAAGGCCTTGAGAAACCTATTCTAGTGGGAGGTGTCCCTGCCTATGGAAAGGGGCTGGAACCGGACGATCGTTGAGGTCCCTTCCAACCTAAACCATTCTATGATTCTATACTGCCTGCTTTGATCAGATGAGACCTTTGCTTTCCCTCTATAAACCTTCTGTTTCTCCAGTTTCAGCAAAGAGAGAGCCCCACTAACCCACTAGCGCAATGCTGTCTTCTCTGCACCAGCCCACCTCTAAAGTTCAAAGACAAAGTCTTGCCTTAACCACGAAGGATGTGTGCCAGCCTTTGTGCAGAGTCAAATATGCTTCCACAGGGATGTTTCAAAAGAGTACTGCAATTCTCTGCTCTACGATTCCAATCAGGATCTGCCGAAATGAGAGTGCTATTTGCCCACAGCATCACTTTGTGCATTGCTGAAAGCATCTCACTACCACATGTATCACTGGCATCATGTTAAATATTGCAAGCATGAGTATTTGTACAGCGCTCACCACAGTGCTCACAAATACCTGTCACACCCAATTCTCTGCATAGAGACTCCCCTGCAAACCATCAGGGGCTGAAAACTCAAAAAAATCTCCTGCACACAGTTAAGTATGTTTACACAACTTGACTGATAACAGCAGAAGAGTCCCTGTGGATGTTTCAAGTCTCACCTACTAATTGATATAATAAAAGTCATGGCCTAGAAAGTTCTTTCTAAATGTTACTGTAAATTGCCAGAACCTTCTGTGATACCACAAACACATGGAGCTGTTTACACTCCCTGGATCTGCTGTACTCACTCTACCATTACCAGCCTTAGAATCATAGAATCAGTCAGGGTTGGAAGGGACCACAAGGAGCAGCCAGTTCCAAACCCCCTGCCATGCCCAGGGACACCCTACCCTAGATCAGGCTGCCCACAGCCTCTGCCAGCCTGGCCAAAAACACCTGCAGGGATGTGGCCACAACCACCTCCCTGGGCAACCCATTCCAGGCTCTCACCACTCTCATGCTCAACAACTTCCTCCTCACATCCAATATTAATCTTCCCACCTCCAGCTTTGCTCCATTCCCCCTAGTTCTGTCACTACCTGATAGCCTAAAAAGTCCCTCCCCAGCTGTTTTGTAGCCCCCTTCAGATACTGGAAGACCACAAGAAGGTCACCTGGGAGTGTCCTCTCCTCCAGACTCATCAGCCCCAACTCTTTCAGTCTGTCCTCATAGCAGAGGTGCTGAAGCCCTCTGATCATTCCCATGCCCCTGTGATTTTTTTCCTAAGCAGAGCATTTAGCCTGAAGTGTAAAACTTCAGATTTAAACTTTTGATAGATTCATAGAATGGTTTGGGTTGGAAGGAACCTTAAAAATCAGCTAGTGCCAACCCCCCGCCATGGATAGGGACACTTTCCACTAGACCAGGTTGCTCAAGGTGTCATCCAACCTGGCCTTGAACACCTCCAGGGAGGGTTCCAAAACTAAGTCAGTCTTACCAAACACAAAGCTGTTTTCCCTCCATTTGCCCATTAATGTTTTTTAATGATACTTTCATGTCCCTTTCTCTTTAGCTTGGCCTTTCTTGGGCCATTTCTGAAAAAAAAAACCCTTCAACTCTCCTTAATCTCCAGAGTGACAACTTCCCCTCGAGCTCACGTGGTTTCCATTTTTTGATTTTATACTCCCATGGCAGCGCTCACTCTTCACACTATTTGTTTACAGAACAAAAAGCCGCCAGTCTTTAAAAACTTCATGGAGTAGAAAACACCCCTTTTAGGTAATTTCATTCAGCTGTGCCAATAACAACAGCTATCACTAGTCAATCCTACTGTGATGTGCAATTACTTCCTTGGAGTACAAAGAAGCAAGACAGAACAAAGACATGCTTAAAACGCTACCTTCAGAAGACGATGTGGAAACACGCGGCACACAACTCAATTATGTTTTCAGACCTCCACGGCACAGAGCGCTGATGAAATACAGACACTTCTGCAATTTTCCTTCCAGCCACCCAAATTTGTGCTTAAACGGGTTGGCAACGCTCGTTACACGAAGGGGAACTATAAACACTGCCAACTAAGGCAGATATAGATCACAAAACCTGTTTATCTCAGGAAAAATCTGTGTCGCTTTGTGATATTGAGGAAAAGAAACTCCAACTCATTCCCAGAAAATCCATCATAGAATCAGAATCATCATAGAATCAGAATCATCATAGAATCAGGAAGGCACCACAAGGTGTTCCAACCCCCTCTGTCATGGGCAGGGACAACCTACCCTAGATCAGGGTAGGGTGATATAAGCATCAACATTAGGGTGACATAATGATCAGCGTTTGGATGATACAACGGCAAAGGTAACTTACAGACAGCAAAGGGATGGCAACTTTTCCAAGAAAATCAGGAGGTTTGTCTCCGTCTTCATCAAACACTGTCACTTCCAGAACATCATGGATGTCTTTAATGGGGCTGGAACAAAAAAAGGGCAGACGTGGGGAAATAAATAACTAAATAAGTGTGGCGCACAGGCACGCAGTCTCCTCCATGCTGGTTTACTAATTAAGCTTGTATTACCTTGGGGTATAAAACTAGCATTTAATTAAATTCCCTCCCCAAAACGAATCAGATGCTGGGTATTCCCCAAGCTTCCCCCCTCATGTTTCCATCCCATAACGAGGTGAAGAAGATAACTACCAGGCGGTGACATATTTTGTGCATTGATGATGCTGCCAGTATGCAACTCAGCTCTCTGGTGGCTGAGAGAGGGCAAGGGCTGAATTAAAAGAAATCAGGTTTAAGCACATTAGAAGAAACAATCCAGGAGACAAAACTGCATTTGACTTGAACATTGATCCCCCTTTTAAGGTGTTAATGAAGCCAATTACATTTTTAAAAATAATAAAAAATATAAACCCTAAAGGCTGAACACAGAACATTTTTATTCCATTCAGTGCAGATGATCTGATGTGGCAGCAGACACTTCATTTGCAGTATTCGTTGGATCATTAATTAATCAGAATCTCGTTTGAGAAAAGTCATAGAATCATAGAATAGAATCATAGAATGGTTTAGGTTGGAAGAGACCTCAAAGATCAGCCAGTTCCAACCCCCTTGTGCCAGAGGCAGGGACATCTCCCACTAGATCAGGTCACTCAAGACCTCATCCAGCCTGGCCTTGAACACCTCCAGGGAGGGAGCAGCCACAACCTCCCTGGTCCTCTCTGTGTGCTTGCAAAAGCTTGGGTAGGGGAGACAACCTATGAGGTGTATTCATTACCTCCTCTTTTCCTTTTTCCTCATTCTAAAGTCAAAGGGAGAGGTATGTGGTACAGTGCATGTTTGTTCTAAGTGCAGCCATTCTGCCCCCCAAAAAAGTGGCTCCTGGAACCTCTGTCTGCAGCACAGTGGAGCTGTTCCTCACAGAGCAAAGTCACAGAATCAATCAAGTTGGAAAAGACCTTCAAGATCATCAAGTCCACCCTGAAAGCCACCCATCTGTCTCTCCAGCTAGCAGGTGTAGCATGTTCTGTGATGTGATCCAGTGGCAGCCAAACCACCCCGAAACACACTGTTTGCAAGACATTATGGCTCTGAAATACACTGAAACCTGACCATGCTTCCCAATCCCTCTCCATATGATATAGCCACCAGTGGTATCAAATATGAAAAGCCCACAGTGACATACACAGCGAAGTCTGCTGCTGAAAATCTGAGTACAATGGGAAGGCCTCTCTAAGGGTATCAAACCAGAGAAGGCACATGGATTCATCCACTCAGAACAGGCTCATCTGCTCCAAAATAAATCTAAATCATCAACAGCTTTTAAGGTGCTTAACTGATATTTATGGCCAAAAAATCTAAGCAGACAAGTGAGAGCCTGCCTGGCTCTGCAGATTTGGTGCTTGGATTAGCCATGCTGCGGCAAATAAGGAAGTCAGAGGTAATCCAAAGCTGACATTTGGGACCCACGGGAAGCATAGACACAAACTTTCTTTTTAAATAAAATAATTTGGGATTCTTATGAGATTTATTTTGTTGGCTGAACATCCAACAAGACTCATTCGCTGGCACAATCTCAGAATAAACAGCAATAAGCGAAGGTTCTTAAGAACAAAGTCAGAGAAAGGACTCCAAGAGACAAGCATTGAGCTGCACCCATGAATTAAACAGGAATCCAGTAAGGTATCTCCACCAAAGTGATCACAAACCTTTTATTGAGGTCACATCCAGCCCAATATTTACAAATGTTACTTTTGCAAGAAGTTCATCATTCTCAAACTGTTTTTTTATAGACAAGTGTCTAAATGCTCCATTGCTAACCCTCCATTGCCACTAAATACTATATTCTTGGAGGCATATATCTCACTCAATCATTCACACAAAATCCCTCTTGGAGCCCCTATTACAAGAGAGATATGGACATGCTGGAGTGTGTCCAGAGAAGGCCCACGAGGATGCTCAGAGCAGCACCTCTGCTGTGAGGACAGACTGAAAGAGTTGGGGCTGATGAGTCTGGAGAAGAGGAGGCTCCCAGGTGACCTTCTTGTGGCCTTCCAGGATCTGAAGGGAGCCTACAAAAAAGCTGGGGAGGGACATTTTACACTATGATGTAGTGACAGGACTAGGAGGAATGCAGCAAAGCTGGAAGTGGGGAGATTCAGACTGGATGTGAGGATGCAAGTTTTTGAGCATGAGAGTGGTGAGAGCCTGGAACGGGTTGCCCAGGGATGTGGTTGGGGCCACATCCTTGGAGGTATTTATAGGTCAGGCTGGCAGAGGCTGTGGGCAGCCTGATGTAGGGTAGGGTGTCCCTGAGCATGGCAGGAAGGTTGGAACTAGATGATCCTTGTGGTCCCTTCCAACCCTGACTGATTCTATATTTCTATTCTACGATTCTAAGTAAGATAAAAAATTTGTGCTGCTAACCACACCACCTAAATCACCCTTTTAAATTTTTCTTTTCTGTGAATGAAGTCATCAAACCAAAGAATACTTTGTTTCCCATAAAAATTTAAGCTTCGATACAGGTCAAGCCACGTTTGCCTAGTTGAAATTCAGAAGATACTGCGGGAGCAACATGAGCTCTAATTTTCTGCTTGCTTACAAATTAAACAAGGATTCCACCACAGCTCAATGAAACATTTGATTTTAAATGATGGAAAATGTAGGCGTGAGTATCTGGTCTCTACTGTCTGTTACATTATCTCTTGGATCCAGCTATGACTCCATTATATCTAGGCATGATTCTTCCTATAAATACCACAGTAATTTTTCTTTTAATGACTTTCTATTAATAAACTCCAGGCAAGAACGAGTAAAAGGCAAAAGGCTTTAATTGAGTTATATTTGATATTTCTCCAACATCCTCTCTGTGACTGTGAAAGGAGGAGGGAAAGAAAAAAAAAAAGACATATCTTAAACTTGACCTCTGTACTTTCCCAAAGTCAATAGCTTTTAGAATTAAGCTGCTAACTGCTTGATAGTGCAGCATGTTTGCAGAAGCAATCCACTTACAATGTGAAAACTTTGTTCCACTCTGGATTGAGGTTCTTGTACACGGTGTGTGTTTGCAGGCTGTCGTTTCCCAGCTCCAGCACACAGAAAGGATCACTTTTACCTAGGGAAATAGCAGAGAGATTAAAAAAAAACCCCATCTGAAATCATAAATGAAGTTGACTAGTTATTGCACGCAGCACACACACTCTTTCTTTGCAGTTAGGCTGAGGAAGTGATTGGTGAAATAAAATTAAGTCCATTAAGAAAACTGCAAATTACCTTGAGGGGTTGCAAGGACTTGCCAAATAAATAACAACTCTGATGCATCCTCGGCTTTGGAAGATCTAATACTTACCTTACAAAGCATTCAGGTGGGCTCCATTTAATACCTGGAATCTGAGGCTTACAAGTGAAGCATCTTTAAGTCTCTATACCAAGAAAAAAGATCTGCTCACATTGACAATCAACATTAGGAATCATGAGGAATCAATGTTAGGAATCATGAGGGAAGTGATCCTCCCCCTCTACTCTGCTCTGGTGAGACTCCACCTTGAGTACCGTGTCCAGTTCTGAAGCGCCTATTACAAGAGGGCTATGGATGTGTTGGAAGGTGTCCAGAGAAGGGCCACGAGGTTGAGCAGAGGGTTGGAGCTGCTCTCCTATGAGCAGAGACTGAGAGAGTTGGGGCTGTTCAGTCTAGAGAGGAGAATGTTCTGAGATGACCTTCTTGTGGCCTTCCAGTATCTTAAGAGGGCCTGCAAGAAAGTTGGGGAGGGACTTTTTAGGATGTCAGGTACTGATAGGACTGGGGGGTATGGAACAAAGCTAGAAATTGGTAGATTCAGACTGTATGTTAGGAAGAAGTTCTTCAGCATGAGGGTGGTGAGACCATGGAATGGGTTGCCCAGGGAGGTGGTTGGGGCCACATTCCTGGAGGTGTTTAAGGCCAGGCTGGATCAGGCTCTAGACAGCCTGATATAGCGTGAGGTGTCCCTACCCATGGCAGGGGGGTTTGGAACTAGGTGATCCTTGTGCTCCCTTCCAATCCTGACTGATTCTATGATTATGTAATGGGACTGTCATTCTGGCCCAGGTGAGCATCAGTCCTGCAGCTGCAGCTCTCTGTTTTACCCTCTGCTCAGAGTTGTGGTGGTCTTTAGCTGCTTACAGCATTAAGCACCCACACCATGAGAAGAAAAGCAGGGTGCTGTCTGTATCAGCAGCATTTCTACTATCAGTTCCACTTGAGCAAGTCCTCGAAGCTATGAACACTTTCCACAGGGCTGCAGGTTACACATAACCCAGCATCAACTGAAGAATCCACTTAGGAACCAGGTAGCACACTTCAAGCAAACAAACACAACCAAAAATAAATCCAACCTCCTCTCAAAAGAATACCAATGTGGAAGCCATTAAAGCAAAGAGCTGTTTGCTAATGTATTTCTTTTTTTTTCCCTCTAACTTACATTACATGGATTTGTAGCTTTGACAACTTCTGGCAGCTCAGCAGTTTCCACGGTGAGCAGAGTACCCTTTTTACCAGCACATCTGGCTCAATACCTGATTGAATCTCACCTTCTGTATTCATCTATAACTCAGCCACAGACATTCCAGCCCAACTTTTATACAGGCAACTAAATAGCTCAGCAATGCAGGGATTTGGATAGCACAGAAACAAGATACTTAAGCAAAGGCTTTCACTTCCCTCATCCTCACTTTTGGTGCTCTTGTCAGACTCCACCTGGAGTACTGTGTACAGTTCTGGAGCCCCCAACACAAGAAGGACATGGAACTGTTGGAGAGAGTCCAGAGAATGGCCATGAAGATGCTGAGAGGGCTGGGGCACCTCTGCTATGAGGACAGGCTGAGACAGTTGGGGCTCTGCAGACTGGAGAAGAGAAGGCTTCCAGGAGACCTTAGAGTAACCTTCCAGTATCTGAAGGGGGCCTACAGGAGGGCTGGGGAGGGACTATTGACAAGGTCTTGTAATGACAAGATGAGGAGGAATGGATTTAAAGTGGCAGAAGGGAAATTTAAACAGGATGTTAGGAGGAAGTTCTTCACAGTGAGGGTGGTGAGACACTGGCAGAGGTTGCCCAGGGAGGTTGTGGCTGCTCCCTCCCTGGAGTTGTTCAAGGCCAGGCTGGATGAGGACTTGAGCGACCTGATCTAGTGGGAGGTGTCCCTGTCTATGGCACAGGGGGTTGGAACTGGATGATCTTTGAGGTCTCTTCCAACCTAAACCATTCTATGATGAGCACTGGCGCAGGCTCTTCAGAGAGGTTGTGGAGCCTCCTTCTCTGGAGACTTTCAAGGCCTGTCTGGATGCATGCCTGTATGACCAGAGCTAAATTGTCTGGTCCTGCTCTGGCAGAGGGGTCTGGACAAAATGACCCCTTTGGGTCCCTTCAAACTCCTGACATCCTGTGAGCCTGCAATCCACATCTGAGCTGGCTTCACAGAAAGCAGCCTAAAATTTCTGTCAAACAGTAAAATATGGATTTTTCAAGACCCCATTCAACACCAAAGCAGATCCCGTGTTGTTTTCTGATAGCTATTATTACAGTAGGCTAAAAACTTGCAATTAAAATCTAGAATGCCAGCATATAATTAACTGACAAGAGAAATCCCAAATGGCACCTGAGTGCATTCTTTACTGTGGGATTCAAGCACAAGGTGGCATTACACTTGTCATCAGGTGCCTGGCCTGAAGAAATTCACCCCCACCAGACAGTGGAGGAATGCTACCTGCTGACATGGCTCCTCTATTAACCCTCTGAAGTCTTTGCACTTCTTATTGTCTCGGTGGGGTTGTTTTTTCCCCCCCTTTTATCAAAATTTTAGCTAGACTTTGAATTTACTTCTATCAATAACAATAAATCTGAACAGTCGCCCTGGCAATGGGGGAAATATGGCACTGCTCTAGGAGGGCTCTATTATGGAAGCCCGTAATTGCTTGCACTAATCATTTATGAATGGCTCGGAACAGATAATTAATCTTTATGTCTCTCATTTCACCATCAGAAATTATGCCTATTTTTTACCCAAAATGGCTGCATCCTTTTGCAATTTGGCGGCTCTATTACGGCATAATGCTGGGATATTTTCAGCGCTGCCATTGAAAAACAATTTGTCATTTGCTTCATGAATCAGGCTGGGAGCCTGGGTTATTTTGAATATAATGACAGGCTGAATAACCTTTTGCTTAAGCAGAATCTCATTCTGTGCTAGGAGGGGGGAACGTGCGGCGCACAGGCACGGAAAGACTTTTCGGTCGCAGAATCAAGAACCTGTGGGTCTCTTGCAACGTTCATGATCCACCCACACGCTCCTGCTTAAGCACTGAGGGAAAAGGGAGCCAAATCCAGCGGTGATGTAACTGCATTCACGTTTGCCAAAGGGTGCAGAGGCTTTCCCTAGGCACTGCCTGTCTCAAAACCTTGCATAGGGAGCACAAGACCTATGAGGAGAGACTGAGGGAGCTGGGGGAGTGCAGCCTGCAGAAGAGGAGGATCAGGACAGACCTCATTGCTCTCTACAACTACCTAAAGGGAGATTGTAGCCTGGTGGGGTTGGGCTCTTCTCCAAGGCCACCAGCAACAGAATGAGGAGGCACAGTCACAAGTTGTGCCAAGGAAGGTATAGGCTGGATATTAGGAGGAAGTTCTTGACAGAGAGAGTGGTTGGCATTGGAATGGGCTGCCCAGGGAGGTGGTGGAATCACCATCCCTGGAGGTGTTGAAGAAAAGCCTGGATGGGGCACTTAGTGCCATTGGTTAGGGCTGGGTGCTAGGTTGGACTGGATGATCTTGGAGGTCTCTTCCAGCCTGGCTGATTCTATTCTATTCAAAGCCTGGATGGGGCACTTAGTGCCATGGTCTAGTTGATTGGATAAGGGCTGGGTGCTAGGTTGGACTGAATGATCTTGGAGGTCTCTTCCAAACTGGCTTATTCCATTCCTTTCCATTCCATTCCATTCCACTCCAGGACAGCCCTAGCCCTGCTGTTTGCCAAAGGTTCTCCTTTGCTGTGAATGACTCAGGAAATCAGCGAGGAAGGTGCAGTTCCACTTCTACTTCCATAGCTACATATAGATTATGTCAATCTAGAAATGCACTTCTGCACAAGCTAACTTTTACCTCTGCTATGAGGATAGGTGACGAGAGTTGGGGGTCTTCAGCCTGGAGAAGAGAAGGCTTTGAGGAGACCTTGGAGTAGGATTTCAGGATCTGAAAGGGGACTACAGGAGGGCTGGGGAGGGACTATTAACAAGGTCTCATAGTGACAGGATGAGAAGAAATCAGTTTAAACTGGCAGAGGATTTTAAACTGGATGTTAGGACAAAGTTATTTGCAGTGAGGGTGACGAGACACTGGCACAGGTTGCCCAGGGAGGTTGTGGAACACACAATGTGATCACAGAGGTGTTCAAGGCCAGGTTGGACGAGACATTGAGCAACCTGTTCTGGTGAGAGGTGCCCCTGCCTATGGCAGGGGATTGGAACTGGATGATCTTTGAGGTCCCTTCCAACCTAAACCATTCTATGATTCTATTAATGGCAGGGTTTCTGTTTGTCTTCAGATTAAGTTTTTCAGTTTTTTACAGTCCTGCTCTCTTCAGTAACCTTTTTTTTTTCCACTCCAAGGTTAAGCAATGAATGGAAACTGAAATGGTATTTTGATTAATCTTGGGCTTTCTCTTTTGGTCCTTATTTTAGGAGCGTCATTGTCTTGTTACAATATCCTCATGAATACCAGGGAGTGGGGCAAGAGTGTTTTCTTTTCAACATCTTTCCTGCCTTTATCAAGAAGTTATCTTAAAAAATTACTGTGTCAGCAAATGCACAACACACAATGCCGTGTCTCTGAATTATGAGCTGCTGTGCAGTACAGAGGGGAATTAAAACATCTCCAGAATCCTGGAGAAGATGGCAATAAAAATAATAGTATCCAGGCAGTCACTACAGAGAAGCCTCTATTCAACAGACCTTCCCTGGAGAAATAACATAAAGCTGTATTCTTAAAAGGTGATAGTGTCCATTGCTGTCAAGAGCAAGCACAATCTGTGGTACAGCTGAGTGGAAAATTCATCCTTTTCTTGCAGTAAGAGCACTATAACACCATACCAAACTGAA
The DNA here is from genome assembly GCA_013396835.1 of Psilopogon haemacephalus. Lineage (NCBI taxonomy): Eukaryota > Metazoa > Chordata > Aves > Piciformes > Megalaimidae > Psilopogon > Psilopogon haemacephalus. The sequence continues at coordinate 582,978 of VWZI01010664.1, forward strand.
GCTTCAAATGAGAGTTGGGGCTCTTCAGCCTGGAGAAGAAAAGGCTTCGAGGAGTAGCCTTCCAGTATCTGAAAGGGGCCTACAAGAAGGCTGGGGAGGGACTATTGACAAGGTCTTGTAATGACAGGATGAAGAGCAATGGGTTTAAATTGGAAGAGGGGAGACTGAAACTGGATATTAGTAGGAAGTTCTTCCCAGTGAGGGTGGTGAGACACTAGCACAGGTTGCTCAGGGAGGTTGTGGAGCACAGAGTCACCGAATCTTTGATCACGTTCTGTGATTCACAACCTCCCTAGAGGTGTTCAAGACCAGGCTGGATGAGGCCTTGAGTGACCTGTTCTAGTGGGAGATGTCCCTGACTATGGTGGGGGGTTAGTACTGGATGAACTTTGAGGTCCCTTCCAACCTAAACCATTCTATGATTCTATGTTTAAGCTGAAAGAGGAACCATCACGCTCACATCCCCGTTGCTGGCAAGCTTTGCTTTTTGAGGGACAGCCTGCAGCATTTCCCAAACCCACACACTCAGTGCCATGTCTGATGCCCTCAAACTCTTCCAGTCCTGCTCAAGAACCCACAAGGGATTTGATAAAAGATGGAGAGTCTGAGGTTGCTTTGCAGGCAGCATCTCTTCATACATATTTGTGCTGGAAAGAAACACAGTGTGGTGTGTCAGTGTGAAGTTATTGATCACTAAAGGGGAGATCAGACCTCCATCCACTGGAATTTGCCACACACTTCTGGGATTAGCAGCCCTTTGGTTCCTTGAGGCCAGGTTTCACAGCTGCAGAAATGCTGGGAAGATTTACTTTTCCTCAAGGAACTGAGGGCACAGCATAAAGTCTTAAGTCCTATAGCACCACATGCTGCAAAACAGAAACAAAATACCTGAAAAATCTGCTGCCAACAGGTCCACTGCCTTTAAAACTTTGACTTGCAAGAAGCCAATGTCCTTTATGTCCCGAAAGGAGTTCCTTAGACTCTGCAAGGAGAAAAGTATAAAGATGTTGTTTCATCTGCAATTCAGTATGAAATAGAAATTATTGAACTACTAAATGACTTATATTTTTTATATTCTGTGGTCTTTCAGCTGAGCAGCTGATGCACCCATAAATACATGCCCACAATCCCAGTCTCCCTGCATCACTTCCTCCTTCTAAGGAAAACCTCCATTCACTTAAGTTCAGTGTTAAGGTTATGGTGGAGATTGGAAGGAGCCCTGCATGTTTATGCAAGTATTATCTGCCAATTAAAGCAGAAAATGGGACACAGGTAGACCTGGAGAAGCTACCTGGGTCAAGACTAAGGAATCTGTCCTCACAGTCTTTGACTTACAGGCCCCAAATTACTCATGCCTAAAGTTTTGCACCCCATTTCAGACACTTATTTCTTCTCACCCAGCTTTTGGGCAGTGAGAAATGGAAGCTAACATATGGCTTTATCTCCCAAGAGCTGAAAGTCTAGAACATATCCTCCCCAAAGGAGGAAAGAAAACTAATTTTAGTATGATCTCCCTCTGATCTTCAGCTTGTTTCATTCCCCATCATGATCCATTAATATAATTCAAGTTTGCAAGGATAAGTGTTGGCTTCAAACTCAAATGCAACCATTCAAATCACTTAGTTCTATCTGCCCTGCCAAACACCTTGTCATTCTAAACAGAGTCACTGTACTGTGTAACAGTTTTCTCTGGTAGGGGACATGTTATGGTGACTGGATAGAATCATAGAACGGTTTAGGTTGGAAGGGACCTCAAAGATCAGCCAGGTCCAACCCCCCCACCATAGGCAGGGACACCTCCCACTAGAACAGGTCACTCAAGGCCTCATCCAACCTGACTTTGAACACCTCCAGGGAGGGAGCAGCCACAACCTTCCTGAGCAACCTGTGCCAGTGTCTCACAACCCTCACTGTGAAGAACTTCCTCCTAACATCTAGTCTAAATCTCCCCTCTGCCACTTTAAATCCATTCCTCATCCTGTCATTACAAGACCTTGTCAATAGTCCCTCCCCAGCCCTCCTGTAGGCCCCTTCAGACACTGGAAGGCTACTACAAGGTCTCCCCAAAGCCTTCTCTTCTCCAGGCTGAACAGCCCCAACTCTCTCAGCCTGTCCTCACAGCAGAGCTGCTGCAGCCCTCTCACCATCTTCGTGGCCTCCTCTGCACTGGCTCAAACACTTCCATGTCCTTCTTGTGCTGGGGGCTGCAGAGCTGCAGACAGTGCTGCAGGTGGGGTGTGAGGAGAGCAGAGCAAAGGGGCAGAATCCCCTCCCTTGCCCTGCTGCCCACAGCTGCTCTTGCTGCAGCCCAGCACACAGCCAATATTTTCTTTTTTCCCCTTACTTTCAAAAAACTCAAGAAACAAGAAAGCCAAAAGGCAAACTCACATAGCGCTGTGAAATTTGTTGCCGTTCACTGGGGTCTCCCAAAGGGCAGACACAGAGATCAGAGATAGACACTCCTGTGCATGGAGCAACATCAACCAACATTAGCAAGGATCCTGGGTGTTTTTCCAGAGGCAGCTCTAAGCAATTGGTCTGCTTCATTGGCAGGGCAGTAATGTCGACTTGGCACCTGGAACAACATTGCCAAAGGTTAATAAGAGGAAAGAGCTGGGGGAAATAATTGAATAAAGCAGCATTTGTATAGATTTCAGTAGCAAGCAGGCACCAAAACTTATTGCTTGTTCAGGATGGAAAGAATGCAAAAAAAAAAAAAAACCCAAACACCAGCATCTCAAAATTAAACATGGGAAACCAATTAGCCAGTTTCTATTACATTCACTGTCAAGTTTGGTTTTCTGGTTCACCTACTGGCAAGCAGAGGTAAAAAGTGTTGGGCTGCAAGGAAAACTTAACTCTGGCCTGCCTCGCTTCCCCTCTCAAATCCCCTGGGGTTTTGAGAGGGATGTGGAACAACTTTATTTCACCTGGGGGGAAAAAGGAAAAGGGGCAAATGTAAAACTTAAAACATTGGCCTAAAATAGATGGAGTTTCTTTAAAGTCACACACACCATTTTATGCTACATTATACTGTATGCCCCAATCTCTTTTACAAGCCTTAGTAGAGCCACATTCTCAGCGTGCTGTTATATTTCCCAAAGGGAAGGACTGTCTTAGAAGCCCTCCTCCCACCACCGCACCTAATACCTATCATTAGGCTGACACTTGCCTTTAAAAAAAATAAAAATCAGGAGGGAGAAAGACAAATATTCATGAAGGGACAATAATAAAAGGGCTAAAGCAGAGAGAGGGATCACTGGACAGACAGTTCTACACGAAGGGAGCGGTTAAACGCAACAGAAAGTCTAATCTCGTAGCTCGGCTAAATGCCTCCTATTTAGAAGTCCAGTAAATGGAGTGGAACTTTTTTGAAGCTCCATGGGGCTTGGGTTTTTAAGAACAAGCTGAACAAAAGTTATAGATGAAAAAGGAAAAGGCGGGGTGGGGGGGGAGGAAAACCAAAAAACCCAAACCACAAATGAGGAAGGAGAAGCTTTGCTGCCACGGTGCGAGGGGAGTCCCATTCCTCAAAGGGGCGGCGAGCGGATGCTGGGCAGCGAAAACTTTCGCCCTCCCTAGTGCCTGCCGACAAGTTTTTATTTAAACTAAACTTGTTAAGGTGTTGTCTTAATAGGCTAAAATTCCACAGGGTTCCCCCAGGTGGGTTTCTTCTGGGTAAATGGCGCATGCAGTGCTCCTGATTGATCCCATTCCAGTAGTAGAGCTGGAGCGGTTTCTACCCATCTGCTATAAATTGCAGGCTTTCCGCTTCTTAACAGCCTGTTTTCCCTGAATGCTAAGGGTGGGGGGGTTAAGAAAAAGAAAGATCCCCAAACGTTTTCAGCCTGGAAACGCAGGCAGCTCCATTAGGAAGTAGAAGCCATGAGTTTGTTAGTCATCCAGTAGGTCTGCTTAATAAAACACAGCTTTTTGTGCAGTCTTCTTTTGACCTGAGTCAATGGGGATGGCTTTGCCTTAAGTGCTCTTTGCCATTCGCCACACCGAACCTACAACGGGTTGCAAGTTTACTCTTATTAGCTGCTTTCAAGTGCTGTGAAAGAGAAAGAAAATAAACCAGGAAGAGCACTAACCCTCTTTGGCTGCCTCTCAGCACAATTTCAAGGCACGAGGGCTTGCATTTAAAGCTCATTGCTACACTTAGACTCACTAGAAGGGTATGGCAAGAGAAGTTACAGCAGAAAACAAAACTGAACAACAATTAAAAGGCAAAGAGAAAAAGTCCTTATCACTCACACACTGGAGGTCAGCATCACCTTGGCTGCATTAACACAGCTGCCTTTCAGACTGCAGCTGATGCTTGAGGTATCAGCGCACAAGAGGGGAATGTATCCTTATCTTTGGGGGGCAAAGGGGTGCTATGTTTTATTTACAGATGAAGAAAGTGAAGGAAGGAGAGAGGAAAACTCAGGGTCACCCAGCTGGCTATGTGGATCAGCTGGCAATGGAGGCCACATCTCCCACATCAGCATTTCATACACCACTCACTCAACGCAGCCTACAACTGGGAAATGCTGTGTTTGCTTTTTTTTTTTTTTTTTAATTAATGTTAAGAACTTTCCATGAGGTATGAAAGGAAAGACAACTGGTTCAGATACTGGTGTGTCTCCCACCAACAGATAACCTCAGAAGTCTCTATCTCAAAAGCAAAGTTCAACATAATTCTAGAGTGTTTTGACAAATTGGAATTTGTTTTTCCTCTTATTTAAAAAAATTGATTAGCCAAAGGTCAAGGAAAAGATCAAGTGTAAGGGTGTGGGGGTGGGAGGGATGCACATGTGGAGGGGAAAGCAGCAGGAGGTGGAGTATGAGCATTTCTTCCTCAAATCATGCCTGATTTCTGTGCAAACTCACTTCCTTAAAACATCTGTGTTCACTCAAGGTGATGCCCCAGTGCTTTCTTTTGAGAAGCTGAAAAGAAAATCCACCTTTGCACTTGCAAATAGCAAAAGGCTTAAGAACAAAGCAAAATAAAATAAAATAAAATAAAATTTTTAAAAATAGAAACAAAACATTTTTTTTTAAATATATGAAAATAAAATAAAA
>VWZI01010664.1:588141-599118 GCA_013396835.1 Psilopogon haemacephalus
AATATATAAAAATAAAATAAAAACAAAACAAAACACAACAAAATAAAATAAAATACAATAAAAGCCAACCTTTTTCATTTAGGTTATAGGACAAAACTGATCAGATGGCAAAGAATGCAGCTGGGTGAAACAATTAGACCTTCAATTTACAATATAAATTCACAGTTTCCACATAAATGCTTCCAGGCGATTAAAATGAGCCTAATGATTTCCAAACTACTTCCCCTCCATCCCCCTGAACCAGAAACTCTTCCCTTCCTTCTTTTGCAGCCTTCTATCTGCAAGTCCTTATTACAGATAATTATTTCACAGGGAGGTAGCAAGAGACTATTGTGATGGGCACAGCATAAAACTAATGGAGGCAATCCACTTATTGCTCAGGAGTTGCCTGCTCTGAATGCAAAGGGCAAAACTCAGGTTTTTAATTTTTTTTGTTTGGTGTTTCAGGTGATGCAAATGATCTCCTGAGTTAAATTCTCAGCATACAAATTCTATCTCAAAATAAGAGGGCTCTGTTCATTGTCATGGATTCCCAGAGAGGTTGTGGAGTCTCTTTCTCTGGAGATTTTCAGTTCCTGTCTGGATGTGTTCCTGTGTGCCCTGAGCTAGATTGTCTGGTCCTGCTCTGGCAGGAGGGTTGGACTCAATGATCTCCCTTCCAACTCCTGACATCCTGTGGGCTTGCATATTAAATTCAGGCACAGTCCTTCACACACGTGGCTCTATGCACGATCTGGAGGGGCCACAGGCCTAAGTTGAGAGCATATTCTGCACTCAAATGTATCACTTTTTTTTAAACCACAATTAATTAAACACTTTCCTTCCTTTGCCTGATCAATACTGAGGTCCACACCTCTACATTAACCTCTAGTCCTGCAGAGGATTACACCACAGCTTTAATTCTGATTTAAGACTGTTCCTTTGACTCACAGCCCTCATTTCTAGCTGCCAAACTTCCCACCACCCCCACCTTTTCATTAGCTTTGCAGATAAATACAAATTGCAAATGCCACAGAGTGAATTTGGTGTTCAATTATTTGTTTGACTTGATCAGGGAATCAAATGTTAAAATTTCATTGGAAGGTGTTGAGCTTAGTCTCTTACCAGCAGCTATGGAGCTGGGAGCATGTCAAGTGGGAGGTGTCCTTGCCTATGGTGGGGAGGTTGAAACTGGGTTATCTTTGAGGTCCCTTCCAACCTAAACCATTCTATGATTTTATTACCTAATCCACAGGCTATGAAGTTATGATCAATATCCTTGAATATATACAAATATATTTGAAAAAAAAAATTGCACACAACTGCCATTATTTTCCTTGCTGCAAAACTCATAAAGCCACTTCACAAGAGGTCAGCTGCATTATCACAGTATACAGTGAGATGAGTAATATTTGAAGATGAATTTCAAATGCCACAGGTGTCTGGGAGAAAAGACCTTACCCTGACTTTTTCTAGGAGATAGATTTTAGTTGCTTGGTTCCTCCTATAGCTTGGTGAAATTTTGGTGGAAGGTATGGACACAGCCATAAGTAGATTTTACTGCTCCATCCCTCCCAACATCATGGCCTTTAAAATCAGGACTGTTTCTTGTTGTGAAGCCACTGTTTCCTGGAGGCATTTATGATAGAATCATAGAATGGTTTAGGTTGGAAGGAATCTCAAAGATCAGCCAGTTCCAACCCCCCTGTGCCATAGGCAGGGATACCTCTCACTAGAACATGTTATTCAAAGCCTCACCCAACCTGGTCCTGAACACCTCCAGAAAGGCTGTGGATCTTTGATCACATTCTGTGATTCTGTGCTTCACAACCTCCCTGGGCAACCCGTGACAGTGTCTCATCACCCTCACTTCCTCCTAAATCTAGTTTAAATATCCCCTCTTCCAGTTCAGACCCATTCTTCCTCATCCTGTCATTACAAGACCTTGTTAATAGTCCCTCCCCAGCCTTCCTGTAGGCCCCTTCAGACACTGGAAGGCTACTACAAGGTCTCCCCAAAGCCTTCTCTTCTCCAGGCTGAACAGCCCCAACTCTCTCAGCCTGTCCTCGTAGCAGAGCTGCTGCAGCCCTCTCAGCATCTGTGTGGTCTCCTCTGCACTGGCTCAAACACTTCCATGTCCTTCTTATGCTGGGGGCTGCAGAGCTGCAGACAGTGCTGCAGGTGGGGTGTGAGGAGAGCAGAGCCAAGGGGCAGAATCCCCTCCCTTGCCCTGCTGCCCACAGCTGCTCTTGCTGCAGCCCAGCACACAGTTGCTGTCTGGGCTGCACTCACACTGCAGCCTCATCTTGAGCTTTTCATCCACCCAGACCCCCAGGTCCTGTTCCTCAGGGCTGCTCTCAGCCATTCCCCACCCAGCCTGGACTTGTGCTTGGGATTGCATCGACCCACACAAAGGTATTGGACACACTTCAGTCTCACAGCTCATGGTCTTAAGTCCTGTCATTTTGGCAGTCTTTGTGTTTTCCTTGAAGTAAATATGTGGGAAAAAAACCCCAAAAGAACAACCCTCCACATTCTGCAGTTTTTCCTTTTCAAAACATATCCCTTAATGCAGAAAGAGTCTAACAACCTGGCATAAGCAACGTAACTCTGCCTGGACACATTCTGCACACGTTACCACCTTTGTTTATTAATATACATTAACATAGCCTCCTGTTTATAGCATTCCTCTTATCCCAAAGGACACCAAAAGCACTCAATAAACCTTTACCAACAGTCCTGGGCAGACTAAACAGAGGGATTATTTCATCCGGCACCAGAAACGCAACCACCCCTCTGTGTCAGACCCTCAGCAACTGAACCACCCAAGGCTGCAGTGTTTTAAGCAAGGAAGAGAAATTGGACCCAGCTGAAAATCTACAGAGAATACAGGTAGGCTGGATGCAATAATTCAGCTTGCAGCGTGCCCTGACAGCGAGGGTTTGCTCTGTGACAGAAGGGTGATGTGAAATTGCACCCAATGTTTCCTTGCTAATTCAGAAGCAGGCAAACGCCCCAGGTGTTAGCATTTAGTACCTGAGCTCCAACAGATTTCTTACTGCACATGTGCCACAGTCTCCACAGATGCTTCAGGGCTCATTTCATGAGCAATATTTTACCTCAGAGCCAAATTATCCCTGGGATAAGAGCCACGATCCAGGGGGCTACATGAAATGCTGGGTCTGAAGGAATTAACACAGGTCAGTTCAGTTTGGAGAAGAGGAGGCTCCCAGGTGACCTTACGGTGGCCTTCCAGTATCTAAAGGGGGCCTCCAAAAAAGCTGAGGAGGGACTTTTTAGGCTCTCAGGTAGTGACAGGACTATAGGGAATGGAGCAAAGCTGGAGGTGGGCAGATTCAGATTGGATGTGAGGAGGAAGTTTTTCAGCATGACAGTGGTGAGGCCCTGGAATAGGTTGCCCAGGGAGGTGGTTGAGGCCACTTCCCTGGAGGTGTTTAAGGCAAGGCTGGCAGAGGCTGTGGGCAGCCTGCTCTAGGGTAGGGTGTCCCTGGGCATGGCAGGGGGGTTGGAACTAGATAATCCTTGTGGTGCCTTCCAACTCTGACTGATTCCGTGATTCTAGGTCTGTTCCACAGAAGTTTCAGCAGTCTGGATGATCAGACATGACTCCATCACCTGCATCTCCTCAATTTCCACTTAAATATTAACAATGCACATGTAATTTAAAGGTCTCACCAATGCACTTCACCCCATGCAGCTTCATGGGGAGCATAAGCAAACTCTATCCACAAATTTGCCACAGAATTGTTAATCCAGACCTGGCAAATTTGGCCTTTTCCTTAAAACCCTGCAAAATATTTGGCAGCATTTGGGACGTACTGCCATACGTCCAGTTCTGAATCTCCCCCAGTTCAAGAAGGACAGGGAGCTGCTTGAGAGAGTCCAGCACAGAGCCACAAAAAATGATTAAGGAAGCTGAGGAGAGCCTGAGGGAGTTAGGGCTTGTTAGCTTAGAATCATAGAATTAGGGTTGGAAGGGACCACAAGGATCAGCCAGTTCCAACACCCCTGCCATGCCCAGGGACACCCTACGCTAGATCAGGCTGGACAGAGCTGTGTCCAGCCTTGCTTTAAAAATCTCCAGGGAAGTGGCCCCAACCACCCGCCCTGGGCCTCACCACTCTCATGCTGAACAACTTCCTCCTCACATCCAGGCTGAATCTCCCCACCTCCAGCTTTGATCCATTCCTCCTAGTCCTGTCACTACCCGATAGCCTAAAAAATCAGGTAGTAACAGGACTAGCCTGGAGAGGAGGAGACTAAGGGGTGACCTTATTCATGTTTATATGGCAGAGGGGTTGGAACTGGATGACCTTTGTTGTCCCTTCCAACCTAAACCATTCTACGATTCTATAAATGTCTAAGGGAGGCTGGACCAGGAGGCTGGAGCCAACCTCTTCTCGGTAATGCCCGGTGACAGGACAAAGGACAGTGGGTGGAAGTTGAGGGACAGGAATTTTCATTTAAACATGAGGAGGATTTTTTTTTTTCCCCTGTGAGGGTGACAGAACACTGGAACAGGCTGCCCAGAGAGGTTGCAGAGTCTCCTTCTCTGGAGATATTCAAGAACCGTCTGGACACCTTCCAGTGTGATCTACTCTAGGTGATCCTGCTCTGGCAGGAGGACTGGGCTGGATGATCTTTCAAGGTCCCTTCCAGCCCCTGATATTCTACAATTCTATGATTCATTGTTCCAAATCACATTGGGTGATCCCTGGAAAAGGTGGCATCTGAAGTATGGCACCTCCAGGAGCAGAAGGAAGAAAGCTTTTGAGCAGCAAGAAGAAGCAGAGATGTAGATAGAGACCAAGAGTGAGATAAGGGCAGCTCCAAAAAAAAAAATAGAAAAAATGAGAGTTGTAGCAGGGCTTACACAAGGAGAAAACAATATCAGGAAAGAGGGACTCAAAGCTATGATTTATTCTATGATTCATTCTAATAGCCAAGTAGAACCCACAATCATTTTACTGAAGAATCATTCTTACAATGATGTTGTGAAATCCAGAAATCTCCCAACTCCACTTGGAAGTCACAGAGACAGTAAACATGGCACCTCATAAGGTTGTGTGTCCTACAGAATCCTTTTCCAGATTAGACTGCACTGGAACCCTTCATGAAATATTATTTATTGGGTGCCAGAGGTTTCTACAATGTTAAACAAAGACTTGTTAGCCTGCATTTGCTGTTTACCTATCCTTGCAATAGCTCTTTAAAAAGTTAATAGAATGTTTTTCCTGTTTTGATCCTACAGCAAATTTGCTGTGCGTTAAGGCAACAGCAGCAATATTTTTCTCTCCATGTAATACAGCAAAAATAACTTTAAGGTAAATCTAACATGCTTAGGCCCAGTGCTGAAATCTTAAATAACAGAGGAAGCATCTTGCTAATAATTTTTTGCCACACTGAACACCACCTGCCAGAAACCATGGGATATATATATATATACATATATAAAGAAGAATTGCTCCAGCATCAGGGAGACTGAACAGAGGCAAGCCACAAACTCTGCTACATTTCTTAACTCTACACAGAATATCAGAAGTAATAAAAGTAACTGCGAGAAGGGAAGGAACAGATTCATCTTCAGCCAGTTCTTCATGTGATGAGCAACAGCACTCAGCCAGAAAGCATTTCCTGCTCTGCAAAACCACAAACATTTGTAGAGCAAAAGGGCATTGTTCTTTTCAGTGAATAGTTTCAAACTATTTGAATGCTTAAAGCAAGGGAATGTTCTTCTGAGTTACTACCATTTAGTCAGCAGCAAACTGGGAAACACAAGCCAGGTGAGAGCAGCGAACAGCTGCAGGCAAGAGTCCTGCCTCTAAGAGTTCTGAGGCTGCAAGCAGATGAGCACAGACCCAAGAGGGACTGCAGTAAACTAAGTAGGTGATGCTACATGTAGCCAACTGTGTGGGTGAAGTTTGGGGAGATGGGTCTAGACAAAGAGACTGCAAGCCAGGGGAAGGGAGGAGGTAAAAGGAGGAAATCAAGACTGGACTAATATTGAACAAAAGAAGATGGAGTTAGAGTGGAAGGGAAAGAACAGCACGCAAGAGTTGGAACCATACTCCCAATTTAAAAACTAAACTTAGAGATTGATGGCTGGATGAGGTCTCCAGGCTGGATGAGGTCTTGAGTGACCTGATCTAGTGGGAGGTGTCCCTGCCTATGGCACAGGGGGGTTGGAACTGGCTGATCTTTGAGGTCTCTTCCAACCTAAACCATTCTATGATTCTATTTCCCCAAAAAGTCTCATTTGCATAAAATTATTACTTGAGAATTTGAAGTCATAGTGGAATAATGTAGTGAGACAAAGTCCAGGATCAGTCAGGAGATGGGCAGACAACCTGTGAGGCTGCCCCTGAAAATGCTGCTTTAAACATCAGCTTAGTCAGCAGCCTGGGACACCAAACCCACTGAGGTCAGGCCTCTGGAAAGAGAGAACCTAAACAAAGCAAATCCAGAAACAGATCCTGCTAAGCTCCTGTGGCACTCTGGATTTTAACAGTTCCCAACGTGCAGAGTCACCAGGGGTGTCTCTGAGTTCAGGCTGCAGCTAATTGAGTGCCCATTAACAGGTTTTCATAAACATATTCTTGCAGAGGCATCTGGACACGACCTGAATAAGGCAAGAAGCGTACAGCACGATGTTGCTAATGAAAATTAACTGACTGATTTACAAAACCATTATAAAAATACATTAGCTTCTGTGACTAGCCCACCCCTGAAACAAACAAGCAAACAAAAATATCACAGAGAAAAATAACCGAAAAACAAACAACCCAACTTACGTTCCCAAAAGCTCCTCATGTTTTTTGTTATCCTTTCTCCACACCTCAATGTCCAACATATCCTTCCTGTCAGAGAAGTAGTGAAAATCAAACTGTTCCCTCCACTGAGGATTTGCACTCTTACACAGTGTCTAGAAAACATGCAGTTATGATATTTACTTTTCTTAAACAGGACTTATTTCCACAGCAAAGCACATAGCAAATCTTCTACAACGCTGGCTGTTAGGGCACCAAGGTCATTCCAACCAAAGCTCCCCAGCCCATCATGCACAGCCTCATCTTTCTTTAAAACCCCTTCCTCTCCCCAAATAGCAATAAATATGGAAGGGTGACATTCTGAAATCCAAGATGCAGCCCCTCCCCCGCCCCAGTTCCACTTTCAGTGGACTGTGGTCACCATTCATCACACGCACTGGAAAAAATCAAGAGTAAACCTTTTAGAGCAGCCACCTGAAAACCAGGTTTGAATTAATTAAGGAACCCAAATCAGTGTTTCTTATCCTCTTATCCAGGCAGAGAAGGAGCAGCCCTGAAATAATTAATGTCTGGTTAATTTGATATCTGTAAATTGTCCCTCTGAGTTCGGTGAGGTTGCTCATGTGTTCAGATGACTCCAAGTATTCACTGCATTGGGACTTAAATCACTTGCAATTCGTATCACACTACACTACCCACCATTAATACCAGCATGGCCACCGAGATAACAGGAGATAAGATGAGCTGGACCATGACTAAGATTTGTCCCACCTTGTCTCTACTTTTCTGGACCATGAGACATCATACTTCATAAATGTATCCAACTCCAGCACTATCAATTAGAAGTCTTATTAGGCTAAAAGTAGCAGCCCCCAACTTTTGCTGGACCTCAGACAAAAATGCTAAGCACTTAAGTGGTTGCAGACAACATTGTCCTTGACTCTTCATTTTAAACTTTCTTATTTTCTGTGACTGCAAACAGTGCAGCCTTGCAGATTCGTGACACAGGCTATGGACCATTGAAAAGGGACATAAAAAGGGATCTTCGCTGGAATAATCTATATTTATTCTAAAATAACTACGCCATTTGGCTTTTTTTTTTTTTCCAGAGCTGCTTTTCTAAATAAAAACATTCTACCATGACCTTGCTTTGGAGGTCCGACGTGGGGGACAGAGTGCAGGTTTCAGATGCGCCCACATCTGAATGTTATGTTCCATGAACTTGCTCAGTACATTTTGTACAAGAGGGAGTTTGTTTGCTTCCTCCTCCTCCTCCTCCCTCCAGTTTAGGCCATGCAGAGCTCTTGCTTTCTCAACAGAATAAAATTTTAATTAACATCCCCTTTCCTTATTAGACTTTGGAGATGAAATGTATATCTTTGGGAGCCCCATTCATTTCTTGCTGGTCACAGGCAAACACAGCCTAGAGGAATGAAAATTCAAATCAAACCACGGAATATGCTGTGTGGTTTGGTATGGGGTTTTGTTTCCTGCTATAGGTAACTCGTTTTTTTTCTTTTTCAGGAAAGGCCATTTAAAAATAAAAAATAAAGGAGTTCTCCTGCACTGGGAACCACTCCAGGTCTGCTTTTCCAGCATACCTAACATTGCAAACCTAACTTCTGTATTGGCAAAGAACAAAACACATGTGTGATGCACGCAGTTTTATGTCATTTCCACATTAATGTCAGACATCCATCAATATGATGACTGTGTTAAATGCTCAAAACCAGTTAAACACAATATTCCCAACTTCCTCTTTCTGTACTGGCACGTAAAACACTACTACAACGTTAACGTCCCTGATCTGGTCTCCTGGTTTTGATCTCTCTTCTGTAAAAAGCTACTCAAGAATAGATCCATCCGAGAGATAGCAGCTTTAGCAAAAGAAACACCAAGTACTTTAATGGCTTCCAATGCAAGGAAAACCTTAATACTTACCTTACTCCTGTATCTTTGATCTCCTAATTTGAGGAGAATAAAAATCTCTGCCCAGTTTCCTCCAGGGATGTTCTTCCCCTCCAAAAGGGTGATGGTGACCAGCCCATTCCACAGCTGGTTCTTGCGCAGAGAGTCGGAGAGTCGCATGCTCCGCATGAAACTCGACTGAAAAGCAAACCAGCAACATGAAACATTTATGCACCCAAACTCGCAGTTTTATGCTTAAATTGACAACGATATGAATGCGGCAGAAGTCAGAGAGGTACCACAGTGCCCTTGCTTAAGGAATGGAAGGCAGTAGGATGCTATGGATTTTCTGTCTGTACTGTACTGAGGCTGGTCTCACAAAGGGACAGTGCTTGGCACCTGAGCAAAACCTGCAGCCACCAGAGAAGTCAACTTCAGCTAACCTGGCTCAGCTCTGGCAAGAGCAGAGCTCAAACATTGAGAGCAATCTGTTGCCTTGGCTCAGGAAAAGGCACAGGAGAGCAATGGGGAGGAGATGTGGAAGCGGGGAAAAAAAACTAGACACTTAAATGTCTCCAGCTACATCCATAAAATGTGTGTCTGTCCCTTTCAGGAAGGCAGCCCACAAGCATAAATTTAAGGAAGATGTTGAGGTGTTTGAATGTGTCCAGATAAGGGCAACAAGGCTGGTGAGGGGGCTGGAGCACAAGCCCTACAAGAAGCAGCTGAGAGAGCTGGGGTTGTTCAGCCTGGAGAGGAGGAAGCTCAAGGCAGACCTTATTGCTCTCTACAACAGGAGGTTGTAGCCAGGTGGGGGTCAATCTCTTCTCCCAGGCACGCAGGGACAGAAAAAGAGGACACAGCCTCAAGTTGTGCCAGGGGAGGTCCAGGCTGGATGTTAGGAGGAAGTGCTTCACAGCAAGAGTGATTGGCATTGGAATGATCTGCCTGGGGAGGTGGTGGAGTCCCCATCTCTAGAGGTATTTAAGAGGAGGCTGGATGAGACATTTAGTGCCATGGTTTACTAATTAGAAGGGTTAAGTGCTAAGTTGGGCTTGATGATCTTAGAGGTCTTTTCCAACCCGGTTAATTCTGTGAGTCTGTGATAAAGTCTATGGCCAGGTGAAAGGCTGAACAGGCACCTTCCGCCTCCTCCATCACTCAACTACCTATCGTCTGCATTAGCTCCTCGCCCGGTGCCTTTTGCAGCTCCTGCTCCCAGAAACCCAGCTCAGGAATCAAAAATACTGATGCCTGCTGAAAAAAAAATAACACTGACACCAGCGGGCTCTTTATCTGGAGTTATGGTTACCTGGTAGCCACATTTGTTACCTTCACAGCTCCATCCTACACAGCTCAGCTGCGCTAACACTTTGCTAACCGGCAGCATTTTATTGGACAGAGGATGATTCAGTAGGCCTTTATTTGGGGGGAGTGAGCTGGAAACGTTCAAACTCAAGGCTAGACTTCTCTCCTCACAGTAAAAACCCCCCTGCCGTATCTTATTCTCCCCCAGCAACTTTTAACTCGCCACAATTCAGAGCTTCAATCATGTCACACACAGGTGGGAGCGAGACGGAGGAGAGGATTTCACAGGTCGCTTTAAACCAGGACATGTTGGCTTGAGAAGCAAGGAAGGAAATGCTGCTGCTGCTGCTAAATAAAACGATTGCACAAAGCACCTGATGTCTGAGGATTACTTTTTATGGATCGATTACCCAGCAACGAAATTCTTAAATCACGAGTGGTGAACTCACAATTTATTTATTTTCTTTGACTCGTTTTCTTTTCTTTTTCTTTTACACCTTAATATGCCCAATTCTTTGAACCCCAGCAGCAAATTAATATGTATTTAAACACCTTGCTTGGCTCTGCTGGCACACAGGCTAAAAAAATTCCTGCCTTTAAAAAGAAAAAAGAGATTTTTGAGTCATAAATCCAGCTGCAATGCAAATTCCTTGTTTTGTATTGAGGTTTTTTTGTTGTTTCTGTTTGGCACTTTTGGGGAGTTTTGGGGAGTGGGGGGGTGTTGGTTGGGGGTTTTGGTTGGTTGGTTTTTTGTTTGGTTTGGGTGTTTCAGGTTGGTTTGGGGTTGTTGGGTCTTTTTATGGTTTTTTTTTGTCTATTTTGTTTTTAAAATTTGTTTATTTTTTGTGCATTTTGAGGGGTTTTGCTTATTTTTTCTATTTTTGGGTGGGTTTTGTTTAATTTTTGTCTATTTTGGGGGACTGTTTATTTTTTGAAATTTTTTGCTTCTTTTTCATCTATTTTTTCTGGGGGTTTTGCTAATTTTTGAAATATT
>VWZI01010665.1:2658-16812 GCA_013396835.1 Psilopogon haemacephalus
ATATATATATATATATATATATAACTAAAACTTTAAGTGGATTGGCAAAATCAAGTCTAAGAAATAAACCAAATTGCTTTACAATTGATAAGCCAAATTAATGATCTGGCAACAGGTATGAGTGCTCTGGTGTCACTGAAGGTGCAGAGATGTGATTGAGGCAGGTACTTTTCATGGTATTTAAAAACAAACACAACATCCTGTGTAGTTATTTTTGCCAGTCTTAAATAGCTATCAAATGGTACTACTTCAGCCCACAGTGTCCCCTACACATACTCTGACCCTGCTCTTCACCACTACATGAGAGATAGTGTAACATATTTAGTGCTTACATACTATCACATGTCAGTGTAGGGATACTCCTACAGCTATCAGACATCACCATTAATAACCCATTACATTTATCTCAGAAATAGTTGCAGAGCAAACAGAACTGGGATCTAACATAATTTGGCAAGCTGTTATGGCATCTTGGACAAAGCAGCAAGAACTGCACAGGAACAGTTTGCACAGGACTGGGGATTTCTATACCATGGCTGTAGTGTAACATAGAAAGCATAAATGGTTAAAGCTCAGAAAGACCCTCAGGGGTCAGTGCTGGGACCAGTGCTGTTTAACATCTTTGTCAGTGACATGGACAGAGGAATTGAGCATACTCTCAGCAAGTTTGCAGATGACACCAAGCTGTGTGGCACAGTCAACTTACTAGAGGGCAGGGATCCTTCTAGAGGGACTGGGACTGGCTGGAGAGGTGGGCCCAGGCCAACCTCATTAAATTCAACGAGGCCAAGTGTAAGGTCCTGCACCTGAGTCAGCACAATCCCAAGCACAAATCCAGGCTGGGTGGCAACTGGCTGGAGAACAGTCCTGAGGAAAAGGACCTGGGGGTCTGGGGTGATGAAAAGCTCAACATGAGCCAGAGTGTACACGCGGCTCAGACAGCAACTGTGTGCTGGGCTGCATTAAGAGCAGCGCTGCCAGCAGGGCAAGGGAGGGGATTCTCCCCCTTTACTCTGCTCTCGTCAGACCCCACCTGGAGTACTGTGTGCAGTTCTGGAGCCTTCACAACAAGAAGGACATGGAACTGTTGGAGAAAGTCCAGAGGAGGGCCACAAAGATGATCAGAGGGCTGGAGAACCTTTGCTACGAGGAGAGGCTGAGAGAGTTGGGGCTCTTCAGCCTGGAAAAGAGAAGGCTTCGAGGAGACCTCATAGTAGCCTTCCAGTATCTGAAATGGTCCTACAGAAGGGCTGGGGAGGGACTATTCACAAGGTCTTGTAATGACAGGATGAGGGGGAATAGTTTTAAACTGGCAGAGGGGGGATTTAAACGGGATGTTAGGAGAAAGTTCTTCACAGTGAGGGTGGTGAGACCCCAGCACAGGTTGCCCATGAAGGTTGTGCCTGCTCCCTCCCTGGATGTGTTCAAGGCCAGGCTGGATGAGGCCTTGAGAGACCTGATTTAGTGGGAGGTGTCCCTGCCTGTGGTGGGAGTTCAGAACGGGATGATCTTTGAGGTCTCTTCCAACCTAAACAATTCTATGATTCTATAATTCGGGCAAAACCCATGATTTTGGAGGAATTGATATACATAAAAAGAAGATATTAGATTGAAACTACCACTCAAATTTTAATTACAAAGCTCGTCCTGCAAACATTTACCTAAACTGAGCTGATGAAGCCTTCATTTCAGTTAGGACTACAGGTTATTGTGCCACATGCATGGCAGCAAATGGACAGTGATCTAAACAGACCTAATTATAGTCACTTCCTGTTCTCACGCTACACAGAACCAAACTTCAAACAATTTAGCCTCTGATAACCTTGACCTGAAAACTGATGTTTTGGTCTAGTAACAATCTTCAATGAGTATATTGCTGCTGTTAGAGATTCTGGGTGGTCCTTTCATTTCAGGAGTATTAGCCTGCCATAACAAAATGTAGATCAGACTCTAATCTTACACTGGCAACTGAGAGGACTGAACTGGAAATATAAATTGACAGTATGAGTTTCTGTGATGTCTGAGGATCCTACCATCAACAACTTAAAAAACACACTGCACTAAAAATGGGCACATCGTCCTAAGTGATGGGAGAGAAAGCCGAGAAAAAAAATTAACTGTAGCAGAAAAGATAGACATGCTTCCATTTTCTTTTAACTAAGCATGTCCTTCTCTTAATTCTCTTCTCAGATATTAAGGGTCTGAGCCTATGTACACCAACTCAGGGGTAAATCTTCCAGGTATGTTAGATTTAAGAGTGCTCCTTAAAAAGTTAAAAATAAAATCAGCTGTGGTGGGTTTAAGGCTTAATTACTGTCCACCCTACGTTTGAGGTCTTTTTCTATAGTTACTTGAAAAATAATCAATGCTTTTCCCATTTGATTATTATCCTAAAGCCTGCCTCATCCTTAAAGCAAAACCAAGCCAAACTACAAAACACACAGCTTTTACAAGTCCTTGCAAGCTTATTGACTTTAGTAGCATTTTTTGTCTGAGTGAAGCTGAAGGGCTGACAGAATTCAATAGCACAAACTCACTTCTGGAATGACACCAGCTCCCTCTATGTACCTCTTGGCAGTCACATCTTCTGGCTGAAAGGCTGCAATGATAGGAAATAGAAGAGGTAAAAAATCAGCCTCAGTCTCCCCTATGCTGATGGGTCCTGGAAGATTTATGGCATTGCTAAGAAAGGCACAGGGCCAGGAGTCCTGCAAACCCTCCACTCCAGGGACACTACTAGAGTTTTGTCTATGCTTTGAATCTGGCTGCCTTCCCACACAAATGATGCATAAGGATTAGCCACTGTGCCAAAGAAAGCACAAATAATTTCGCCTTGGCTTGAATGTTAACAAGTAGCAGACCCTTTGAGCTTTGAAAGGTAATTATTAAAAGCAGTTATTTCTTTAAACTTCCCTGTACTTTCTAATTACTGTAAAACTGAATGGCTTTCACTTGAAATCAGCTGCAATATAGCCTCATAAATGTGAGCAACAGTTTTGGAGTGAGGTCATTTCCAAGGATTAATAACATCAGTTCAGCTATTACATTGCTGAAGGTACATTTCTGAAGGCATACGTAAACTCTGAAACAAAACATTTTCTTGGTGACAGGGTAGAAAAAACTTCAATATCCACAGACCATTTAAAGCAGTGTCATCAGTCACTGATGTGGAAAATGCTACATGTCAAGAACACACTTTTGTGCTCTCTTGCAATAAAGGATCGTGTGGCTCCCTTCTGGCACCATAAATTAAAACTACATGGTTATCCATTGGAAATGAGTAGCTACCTCACTTTACATAGCATTATAAGTGTGTTTGAAGAAAACAATTCTAGAGAGAGGCTGAAAAAAATAGTATGATTTGTTATGGCACCATTGAGAAGCTCAATATGAGCTGACAGTGTGCACACGCAGCCCAGACATCAACTGTGTGCTGCATCAAGAGAAACGTTGCCAGCAGGGCAAGGGAGGGGATTCTGCCCCTTTACTCAGCTCTCCTCAAACCCCACCTGGAGTACTGTGTGCAGTTCTGGAGCCCCCACCACAAGAAGGACATGGAACTGTTGGAGAGAGTCCAGAGGAGGGCCACAAGGATGATCAGAGGTCTGTAGCAGCTCTACTATAAGGACATGCTGAGAGAGTTGGGGCTTTTCAGCCTGGAGAAGAGAAGGCTTTGAGGAGACCTTATAGTGACTTTCCAGTATCTGAAGGGGGCCTACAGGAGGGCTGGGGAGGGACTATTCACAAGGTCTTGTAATGACAGGACGAGAGGGAATGGGATCAAACTGGCAGAGAGATTTAAAGGGGATGTTAGGAGAAAGTTCTTCACAGTAAGGGTGGCAAGACACTGGCACAGGTTGCTCAGGGAGGTTGTGGCTGCTCCCTCCCTGGAGGTGTTCAAGGCCAGGCTGGATGAGGTCTTGAGTGACCTGATCTAATGGGAGGTGTCCCTGCCTAAGGCTGGGAGTTGGAACTGGATGATCTTTGAGGTCTCTTCCAACCTAAACCATTCTATGATTCTATTGTTAATGACAAGTGAAATGTTTACCCTTATTTGTCTACTTTTTCAGCTACTGTCCTGATAGAATTGCTCTGCAAAACTGAGTATTTGTTTTCTCTTCTCCATTAATTTCCATGCAATAACGAAAGTTTTTTATTCTTTTTAACTTGGATTCTCCATGTTTACTGTGATGTTGGCAGACTTTGACAGAAAGGAAAAGACATTGTTTGGGAAGGACATTCCATTTCTCCAGTAGAGAGCTACATGTCAGATTAAGGAGTTACTTAGGTTATTTGTTCCCCAAGTTACATCTCTCTGATACATCCTATGCTCAGCAATATTTTATTTTCTCTCTCCTTCCCCTCTGTGAGCATTGCCTAGCTTTTCATATTACTGGCCTGAAGGAAACCATCCACCCTGATTCTGACTGATCACACAACACATGGAATTGCTATAATTCTCTTTTGCTTGCTCCTATTCCTGCAGTACCTGGCAGAAGGTTAATGAGAACTTGTTTCTGTGCTCTGCTAGCCCCTGCAGAGAAAAATGCACAAGGCTAGATCGACAGCCTTGAATAGTATGGGGGGAAAAAAAGTGTCTAATTTGTGCATTTTAAAATAGTTGCCCAATTCTATAAAATTCAAGTCTTCTGTACAAAGCCAGTAGCAATAACATTTTGTACTCAGAGAATCTGCTTTTCATTAAGGCCCTCCTATCCAGCCAGTGCTTTATCCAGGAGACAGTGTGCTCATCCAAGCCATGAGTAGCCAATTTGTCCTGTAACTAGCTATTCCCAACCAACCTGTGGTCTGTGGATCAAGACAGAATCAGATACTTGATGCTCTGTAGCTTGATTCACTAATTGCTTTGAAGTTATTGCAAAGGAATATGTGGCAGCTGGCAAAAGGACCTCAGCAGAGAGACAGGTGTAATAAAATGGATTTTTGCATCAGCTCTCTTTACATTTCACTTCAGCTGGGGGAAATCACATTGGAAGTGTTGGAAGCACCTGCCACTATTGACCACAGCACCAGGTAGAAGGGACAATGCTTTTCAGCTAGTTGGAGATGAAGGAAGTTCCACCTTGGACACCAATGCAGCAAGAAAGTTTACTAACAACTCAAACATCACACATGGGCTGGTATGATTTTGACAAATAGAAGCTAAATGCCTCCAGCTCTATGACACACATTTGTAAGTAAAATCTCTTTGCTGCATACAATAGTCTTTACTGCCAAGGCTAGCAAAGGACACAGTATTACAAGGACTAAGGTTATATGATAACCATGAGAATCACTAACACTGTCACATGCTTTGCTTTAACCTTAGATTATCATTAGATCTTTACAATATTTGTAGATTTCACAGGTTTCTGGGAATTCAGTACTTTACTGATTATTTTCCTGAGGTGGGAAATTGAAACAGGGAGCACAGTCACAGTTTTCTTTCTAGTTAAGTCTTATCTTCTCAAGAACTGAAATATTGCCGTAAGATGTTGCAGCACAATCTGAGATTTAAAAAAACATCCTAGCCTCAACTGTCCCCAAATTATCAGTGTTCTTCAAGAACCCTACTCTTCCTCTACAAGCAGTGCTGCTGACTTAATCACTCTGACTGTAAGGTGTCATGCAGTACTTAGCAAGATAATCATAAACTGGCAATCAATAACCAAGACACATTAAACTATTTAATTATGAAAGTGTACCTTAAAGCTTCCTTTTCAATGTCCAAGAAATTATATGTTTTGCCCAGTCATTTGAGACAAAATCCTCTGATACTACCTAGCAACATATGCACGTCATAAATTAAGTAAATCTTTTGCTGCTAACTCCATCTATGTACTACAACACCACTGCAGCCTCTGTGCAGACATCTCCACAAGAGCTGCCTTACTAAACCTGTCTTTCTGCTGCCCCAAAATCACAGAATCACATAATTTTAGTGGTTGGAAGGAACCTTGCAAGACCATCTAGTCCAGCTTCCCTGCCAGACCAGGAGCACCTAGAAAAGTTTGCACAGGAATGCATCCAGGCAGGCTTTGAAAGTCTCCAGTGAAGAAGACTCCACAACTTCTCTGGGCAGTCTGTTCCAAGTGTTTTGTCATTCTCATGGTTAAAAAGCTTTTCCTTATGTTCATGTGGAACCTTCTATGCTCCAGCTTGCACCTACTGACCCTTGTCCTACCATTGGGCATCACTGAGAAGAGCCTGGGTCTGTCCTCCCAAACCTCACCCTTCACATATTTAAAAACATGAACAAGGCCACCTCTGCTTCCTGTTCTCCAAGGCCCAGCTCCCTCAGCCTTTCTTCAGAAGGGAGATGTTCCACTCTCTTCACCATCTCTGTGGCTCTGTGCTGGACTCTTCCAAGCAGTTCCCTGAGGTCCTTCTTGAACTGAGGCGCCCAGAAATGGGCATAATATTCCAGATGTGACCTCACCAGGGCAGAGTAGAGGGGAAGTAGAACCTCTCTCAACCCACTAACCACAGTCCTTCTAATCCACCCCAGGATGCCATTGCCTTTCTTGACCACAAGGGCACATTGCTGGCTCATGATCATCCTGCTGTCCACCAGGTCTCCCGGGTCCCCTTCCCCTACACTGTTCTCCAAATGACCAGCCCCCAACCTATACTGGTCCATAGAGTTGTGTCTTCCCAGATGCAAGACTCTGCACTTGTCCTTGCTGTATTTCACTGAATTTCTCCCTGCCCAACTCTGTAGCCTGCCCAGGCCTGGCTGAATGGCAGCAGAGCCTTCAGGTGTGTCAGCCACTCCTCACAATTTTGCATCATCATATTTACTAGGGCTGAAACAAAGCATTCTACAGTAGGCTGCAAAATACAAGGAAAACAATAACAGAATAAGACTTATTGTGTTTCAGCTAACGAGTAGCTGTATCCTCCCCAACCTCATTTAAGTATTTGGGGTTTATTCATATTCTGCAGCTTTCTATAATGTTAGAGAGCGTGGTTTGAATATAATGTTCTACTACAGCTGTGTATCTTTCCAGGAATGTAACAGTAGATATCAAAGGACATATTTGCACCATAACACACAGTGCTTCTCCCCTGTGGAGCAAGCCATAGTGGTCTAACACCCTTTATGCCTCTCTTGCCCAACAGATATGAGTAGGAAAGAATGCAAGAAAGGTTGACCCTCAGGCAGTAGTAATGCTTCACGTTGCACAGAACTCTTAAGCGTTGCCACAAGGACAGACATTCCATTTCTACAGATTGAGTTTTTCTGACCCGATCATTCTGACTGCTCTTACTAGCAGTCATATCTGATGTGATGTGGTAATCTGCTTATCTGCCCACATTCCTGTTCACAGGATAAGCTAGGACTGAGCAGTGACTGGGGCACTGACAGGTTGCAATGATGAGTTTAGACAAGCAGTCTGTACAATTCAAAAGTATTATCTCTCTTTTGAATGTCACACCTCAGTGAAAAACCTAGGAACTGGAAATACTACTCTGATACTACCAGATCCGATTATAAGGAATCATAGAATGGTTTAGGTTGGAAGAGACCTCAAAGGTTATCCAGTTCCAACACCCTGCCATAGGCAGGGACACCTCCCACTAGAACAGGTCACTCAAGGCCTCATCCAGCCTGGCCTTGAACACTTCCAGGGAGGGAGCAGCCACAACCTCCCTGGGCAACCTCTTCCAGTGTCTCACCACACTCATGTAAAGAACTTCCTCCTAACATCCACTTTCCATCTCCCCTCCGCCAATTTAAACCCATTACCCCTTGTCCTGTCATTACAAGACCTTGTGAATAGTCCCTCCCCAGCCCTCGTGCAGGCCACATTAAGATATTGGAAGTCTACTATAAGGTCTCTTGGAAGCCTTCTCTTCTCCAGTCTGAAAAGCCCCAACTCTCTCAGCCTGTCCTCATAGCAGAGCTGCTGCAGCCCTCTGAGCATCTTTGTGGCCCTCCTCTGGACTCTATCCAGCAGTTTCATGTCCTTCTTGTGGTGGGGGCTCCAGGATTGCACACTGCCAACCACCAAATCATCCTAAGTTAAGAACAGCCCATGTAATATTCCAGCATGATGGCTTACAAAGGCTATGTCCTTTATTCCGAAGTATTTAAAAATCCTCTACTAGCAATTTACAAATCACATACTTAGCAATCTAGGTGTAGCTATGTAACACATGTAGGTTGCAAATGGTAAAATGGACTTAAACCACAGTCATTGTGTTCACTGAGGAAGCACAGTCACACCTAAGATAAAACAGGGCAGCTCATTTTACAGAATAGTCTCAAACAATAGCACTGGCACAGAAAGAGCAAATGACATCATTCATTTAAATTCCTGATACCACAGGGAAACTCAACGGATTCAGAAACTAGAATTGACCAAAGCATCAATTAACTGGAAAAATAAATACCCCTGAAGAAATTAATCACATCTATTAACCAAAAGATAAACATGGCTTTCATGTCACTTAAAAAAAAATACCAAACATATTATTCAAGCCTTTAAATCCTAACAACAAAAATGCACACTCATAAAGACACATGAGAGCACTTCCTTGCACTCCTTTCACAGGATGTTAAGGATTGGAAAGGATCTCTGGAGATCGAGTCCAACCTCCCTGCCAGAGCAGGATCTAACACAGGTCGCACAGGAATTCATTCAGACAGGTCTTGAAAATTCTGCAGAGATGGAGTCTCCACAACCTCTCTGAGAAGCCTGTTCCAGTGCTCTGTGACTTAAGAGTAAAGCAGTTCTTTCTCATGTTGAAGTGCAACTTCCTGTGCTGCAGTTTACATCCATTGACCCTAGTCCTATCACAGTGTGCAAGTGAGCAGAGGCTGTCCCTTCCTTCTTGACACCCAGCCCTCAAATATTTATATCCATTTATTAGACCCCCTCTCATTCTTCTCCCCTCCAGACTAAAAAGCCCCAGGTCTCAGCCTCTCCTCGTAAGTTACAATGCCATTCAAACATCCTGAAAATACTTATGCCACAACACTTACTTTCTATGTTACTACTGATTCCATCAGTAACTTTTCCAGCACCAAGTAACTCTAGCGACAATGCCTACAACCAGGACTCCAGGGTGCCTCTGCAAAAGAACACCTCAAACTTCTCATTTTGTAAGCATGCTTGTGGAGAATCTGCATTTCTGTAGAATCGAGCTCTTCCAAGGCACAGGCTAGAAATCTATAAAGCAGCATATTATGGAAAGAGGAAAATGAGCACTGCTCTGTATCATCAAGACTGAACACAAAGAAAAGGTGCATGCTGGCACTCATTCTACTGCTCTTCCCAGTGCCTCTGTTGTACTCGTGTCGAAAGACCATTCTCTGAACAGCTGCAGAGTTCTGTCCCTGTTGCTAGACTCACTCACTGGACTTGAGAACACAAAGGCATGCAAATGTGCTGGCATAGGTACAAATGTGATCATAGTGTTTTATGTCTGAAGTGGGGAACACCAGGGACAGAAGATCAGAGGGGGAAAATGCTTCTCATTTACTGGGCATGCATGTATATGTATATATATATATACATATATATACAGGTTCCTCAAACTGTGTTAGGTAGCCCTAACACAGACGGTGTAACAAGTTACAGTAACTGCGCTTCATAAGGCAGAAAAGAGTCCACCTTAAACCAAGGTCCTGCATCTGAGTCAAGACAATGCCAAGCACAAATACAGTCTGGGCAGTGACTGGCTGGAGAGTAGCCTTGAGGAGGGGGACTTAGGGGCGCTGGTGGACAAGCAGCTCAACATGAGACAGCAGTGTGCACTTGCAGCCCAGAAGGCAACCAGAGCCTGGGCTGCATCAGGAGAAGTGTGGCCAACAGGGTGAGGGAGGTGATTCTTCCCCTTTATGCTGCCCTGGTGAGACCCCACCTGGAGTACTGCATCCAGTTCTGGAGTCCGTATTACAAGAGGGATGTGGACATGCTGGAGCATGTCCAGAGAAGGGCCACGAGAATGATCAGAGGGCTGCTGGAACACCTGTGCTATGAGGAGACTGAAAGAGTTGGGGCTGTTTAGTCTGGAGAAGAGGAGGCTCCCAGGTGACCTTATTGTTGCCTTCCAATATCTGAAGGGGGCCTACAGAAAAGCTGGGGAGGGACTTTTTAGACTATCAGGTAGTGGCAGGACTAGGGGGAATGGAGCAAAGCTGGAGGTGGGGAGATTCAGATTGGATGTGAGGAGGAAGTTCTTCAGCATGAGTTGTGAGGCCCTAGAATGGGTTGCCCAGGGGGGTGCTTAGGGCCACTTGCCTGGAAGTGTTTGCAGCCAGGCTGGATGAGGCTCTGTTCAGCCTAATTTAGGGTAGGGTGTCCCTGGGCATGGCAGGGGAGTTGAAACTAGATGATCCTTGTGTTCTTCTCCAACCTTGACTGATTCTATGATTTTTAAAGTAGTAACATCTTTTGAGCGCTCTTAAAAACAGTTTCCATTTTCCCAGAGGTTTGACTTCAGTATTGATGTTTCAACTTCCAAGATATCTTTATATTGAATTTCTTAATCCACAATCTGCTAAAATATTAAACGTTTTATACTACTCTCTAAGACTCATATGGATGACATGATTTTGAAATGGAAGAATTACCAGGGTATATAGTAGAGTCAAAACAGCTTTAGTGCAAAGCCCAAAGGTGATGCATCAGCACAAACTTGCAATCTGGAGACTGAAATTGGTATTAGGGCATAGATTTGGCTTTGCAAGCCCTGAGGAGGAGGAAACCACCACCTGCCACTCCAGCTCCTAGGTCACAGCTTCAGAGATCTCATTGGGTTGGAAGTGACCTTCGAAGGACTCTGCAGTCAGCAGTGATGCCTCCAACTGATTCTATTTCATCTCAAGATGAGGAAAGGCCAAGGACACATTCCTTAAAATGCAGTAAAAGACAGAGAAGTGAGTTGGTTTATAAACCAATGCCACATAATTTATAAAATAGCTAGATTAAAGTGACAGGACTGTGTTTAATTTTGTAGGTAGAATCAAAATTGTTATAGAAAGGATATCCCTCACTGTGAGCTCTGGTTCTACAAGCTTGCATCTAATTAACTCCTCTCTGGTGGTGTTCAAGTCCAGGTTGGACATAGCCTTGAGCAACTCAGCCTGGTTGAGAGGCACCACTGCCCATGGCAGGGAGGCTGGAGTAGATGATCTCTAAGGTCTCTTCCAACATGAAGCCATTCTAGGATTCTAGGAACTCTGCACAGAACCTTAGTTCTGCAACTTATTGCACATAAGCAAACTGCTGAAGGAGTCAGAAGGATCCAACACTAACACAAGGTATTACCACAGGCCTCTAGATTACTCTGCTTAGACTTCATCTCAAGATATTTTCATTCCATATGGAAAGTATGTCCTTACTCTAGACACAAATTCTTGGCTTTTTCTATAATGATATTAACTGCTTCAAGTACATGCAGATCAGAAACTTCCTTCTTTTTGTAACAAAAACTATAATAAAAGGACTCCTACTGTATTCTACTTCGTAAAGCAAATCCATTTCAGTTGACAAAACACATATTGCCAATCACAGTACAATGGAAAAAGAACCCAGTTTGACTTCTTAGATTCAAAGGCTGAGGCACCTCTGTTATAAAGATAGGCTGAGGGAGCTGGGGCTGTTCAGCATAGAGAAGACTCCAGGGGGGACCTTATAGCTACCTTCCAATACCTGAAGGGATCCTACAGGAAGGCTGGAGAGGGACTTTTCATAAGGATATCTAGCAACAGGACAAGGGGAAATGATTTGAAGCTGAGGGAGAGTAGGTTTAGACTGGGTCTTCAGAAGAATTTCTTCAGCTCAAGGGAGGTGAGACTGAAATAGGTTGCCCAGGGATGTTGTGGATGCCACCTCCCTTGGGGTGTTGAAGGCCAGGAGGCTTTGAGCACCTGAGTCTAGTTATGAGTCATCCCTGCCCATAGCAGAGAGGTTGGTCTAGATATCTCTAAGGTCCCTTCCAAATTAAGCCATTCAATGATTCTATGACTCAGTTCTACAGTGCTTACATTGAACTATTACACTTCTGATTTGTAAACAGAGCTGACTCAGTACAGAAACTATTCAGATGGAAAACATATGGAATACTAGAGAGTCATTTTATCAAGATACTTTTCTGGCTTCCATTTTTAGGCACAAATATGCAGAAAATTCATTACTTCCAAAATAGGGAAATGGCTCTCTTAGATTGTTGTTCATAAAAAGGGAACAGAAGTATTTTTTTTTTCAAGGAAAAAAAAAAATAACGTAGTACAGGACCTAAATCCTAACCTAAGGCCTTTCGAAGATGGGTAGTAATAACTGCTATTAAGTAGTAAATTAAAAAAAACAACAGATGTATCCAGCAAAGCTAAAACATGCACAATCCTTGGTTTCTGGGGTAATGAGGCACCTAAAACCCACAAGGATTTTTTCCTTAAACTATTCAGTAGGGCACTGGCTTTGCTATGATTAATTGTTAAGT
Source organism: Psilopogon haemacephalus (assembly GCA_013396835.1). NCBI lineage: Eukaryota > Metazoa > Chordata > Aves > Piciformes > Megalaimidae > Psilopogon > Psilopogon haemacephalus. The sequence continues at coordinate 15,112 of VWZI01010665.1, forward strand.
TTCAAGACTGATTAATTTGTGAGTAGCATAATCCTGCTCTCAAATCTAACTAAAGGCAGATGAGACCCTGCAACTTCTGTTGGAACACTCCTGCTTTCAAAGAGGGGTGGGTGGAGAGAAATCAAGCAATTGCTAAATAAAGAGTCTTCCACTACATTCCATTGCAGAGGAAAATTATTTCCAAAGGATTGGTTGCTGCTGAAATGGAGCCATGGAGCTCACTCATAAACTACATTGGTTGGCCAAGACATGCTGTAGTGTAGCACAGGCAGACTTCAGATAGTGAGAAACTGTAGAGGTTTGCTTTGAAAGATCTGAAAGCACTAAGTGACAGGATGAATTAACACAGGTCAAAACAAAAATGCTGAACAAGCCAGGGCCAGGGAACGGAACCCAGGGCACAGACTCACGTGTGCATAAGGAGAAACAGCTCCATTTTGAGAAGGTGAGAGACTAGACAGAACTACTGTTAACTATTCATTGGATCCAAAAGCCACACATTTTGATTTGGAAATCAGCAATTTTTTGCTGAGGAATGTGCACTTCAGCACCAGGATAAGGATCAGACTACGTCAAACAACAGTATTGTTACACCAAGATCCTGTTTACTTCTGGCTTTGCATCTCGCCTCTCCAGAAACGCTAGCCAGGCTTAGCTTGTTTCCGATGCAGGGATTAGAATACAGGAATTCCTTAATTAACTTCATGCAATCTCTGACACAGGAGCCAAGGCCTCTGCATAAGCAAGATGATGAGAAGGGTCAGTAACAGCAATACAAAATACACGGCCCCTCCTCCATCCTGCATTTCCCAGTTCTCCACCAGAGTCAGAATGTGGTTGCAAAACTCTGCATCTAGCTCCGATCAATTCCTTTGCTATGGTGTTTTTGTGGCTCTGATAAACAGCACCAAGAAGAAGAGCCTGCCTAGGAAAGACCGATGCTAGCTAAGTAAACATATATTTGAACATAAAAAGAAATGAGAAACACAATTCACAGCCTTTATCATTTGTCAGGCGATGCTTCAGACTGGCTGACAAAAGCACTGAAGCAGAATGCAATCTACTAAGGCCCAGTCTGCGGACAAAAAAAAAAAAAAAAGCCCAAATCAACGCACACCCACTGAACCATCTGCAAGGTTCTCCCCTGACAGAAGATTTCAGCCTCTGCTGACGTCAGTGAAAAGTCCACGTCGAATCAAGCTGTTTCATCGCAAATGCTTGCGAGTCTGTCCTGCAAGCAGAGGGGCAAAAAAAAAAATATTACTCAGAATGGCACAGGACGATGAAGAGGGTAGGCTAGAAGCACACAAGCACTATGTAAAGTGCTACGTAAGACCGTGCTGTAAACTGTCTACACATACCTGCTTGTTGGTGCCAATACTCGGAACAGAAGGCCCCAAAGTTTCGATAACCGCCTAACCACACCGAGAGGTTTCTGTCAAGAGGCCACCCCTACCCCACGGATGCGAGCCCCCGCCCGTTGCCTCGGCCCCGAGCCCCCGGGTGGCCGAACTGGCAAGCTAAGGCTTTCTAACCCTTGGCCAGAACGCCACCGCAAGCAGCCCTACGTCCGTCCGGGCCGCGCAGCGCCGCTCCACGGCGACCCAGCACCGGCCACAGCCTGCACTACCACTACCGCTCACGCCTCGCCTCGCCTCTGCCACTCCGCCCCTACGCCTCACAGGGCTGACGGCGCCCTCA
>VWZI01010665.1:17590-56797 GCA_013396835.1 Psilopogon haemacephalus
GAGGGCGGGCTGGGGTGTCCCGCTGCCGGGGGTGCCCAGGTGCCGGTGGTGTTCCGCTGCGGGGGGTGCCCCGTCACCTGCGGCGCTCAGGACTGAGTGGGAGGCGACACCTCTGTGCTGCTTCCCCTTTTCGCCGTTCGGTGGGGTGGCTCCGTACCCCCTTGGCCAAGAGAGCACCTTGGAGATCGCGGCTCCCCTTTGGCGGTCCGGGGGCGAGGCGGACTGCCCCGGGGGAGAGGAGCTGGGGTGGGGGGAAGGAGGGATCCGGTGGAGTGCGGGGTGTGCGGGGGCAGGGGTGTGGTGATGGGAGGCTGCTCGTGTTGATGCTGGCTCTTGTTTTGCTGTCATACTCCCACACAGCGAGAAGAAAAAACTTTGCTCTTTGTTTTGTTGGGTTTTTTTGTTTTGTTTTTTTTTGGAGCCTTTTTGGAGAAAGTGACAGGCTGACTACCCGGGGATCCTATGCAGGTGTCTCCTTAGCAGGGGCTGTGGTGTCTACTGGGCCACACATGTTGCTTTTGCTGTGTGAGAAACAAAAAAAAACCCAAACAAACACAAATTCACAGGTAAAAGAGCTGCCACTGCCTCTTCGACATCTTGACTGCGGTATGATGACGGTGATGGTGCTGTGTGGCTTGGCCCCCAAAGGTAGCAAGGCCTTGATTGTGCTCTGTCCCCAGTCTTGTCTTAGACCAGATTTGAGATCTCTTAAGTTTTTTGGCTGTTGGAAAGAATAGCTTCGCTTTTTGGGGTTTTTTTTTGTGTATGTATTTTTTTTAAATGTATGGCATAAGAAGGATGCTACTCCCATCTATGGCTAGATACTGTTCCAGTGTTACCCAGTGCAGTTGTTTTCCCCTTGTTCGGATGTGACTTGTAATGTGATATTGGCTCTTCTTTCCTTTGCTTTAGCAAGGAGAGGAAAGACAATTGCTTAGATGGCTTTGAGAGTAACTGTGCTTTGGTTTCTGGTATAGAATCCCTGTCACGAAACAAACAAAAAAAGAGAAATGGCACAGTTATGCTATGCTGAAAAGTAATGGGAAAACTTAAACCAAAATGCTGTGTACAGGTAAATATGTATAAAGTTGTCTTTGAAGGTTTCAGTAATACCAAATTTGAAGATGCTGTTAATAGTCAGTATCTCTGTACTTTTATCAATACAGTAAATGTTAACTTAAAATGATAGCTACTTGTAATGCTTTTGTAATAATTACATTTCAAGATTTTGCACCTTGTGTCGTTCCACAGCTTTACTTTTCCTCTCTTCTTCCACTCTAAATAAATATTGAGGGTAGATAGGCCAGCCCCTCCTGCTGATGTATTGATAGACAGCTGTTATTTTTAGTGCTGGTGTTAGAGTAGTAAGTGTTTATAGGCTTATGTTCTGTGACAGGTCCATTTGACCACTTCTGTTTCCAGAAGGATTAATGTAAAAGAACTTTGAAAACTCAGAGGTAAAACCTGCATTGTCAAAGGTCAGCATCTGCTTTGCTAGCTTTAATTTTGTTTTCCAGCTCTGTGAGAAGAGCAATACTTTCTTCTGACACTTTTCAAGTATATTTGCAGTTAATGTTTCATGTGAAAAGAAGAAATGTTAAATTCATTTCCTCTTAGCAGTGAGAGAGGAACAGAAATCTTAAAAATAAAGTATTTCACAACATTTGTTAAAGCCTGCCCTTTGTCCTGTCTTGTGAATGGTGTCAGTTGATAGCAGTGATCTGAAGAGTGCCCTAACAGCCTGTATCAATGTATATACAGACTGTGTCAGTTCATCCACAGAATTGCTAATAGAGACACATAAGTAAAGGATTATAAAATGAGCATTTGTCTGCCTTAAACCTTTCTGTTTAGATAGAGGGAGTTGGATAAGTGTGATGGATACTTATTACGAATTGTGATATATTTTTATCTGGTTTGGGTCATAACCTTTAATAGAAGTGATTGCAGACAAATGTAAAGAGGATATGGTGAGATATGTGTCCATTCCTTCTTCTCATTTCCTGGATTTCATTGAGGCTCCCTGTTCCTTCCATTAGTCATCACGTTGAAGGTGAGATAAGTCGAACAGGTGTGAAACAGTATTGGTGATATGTTTGCGCTGATGTCTGTGCATTTTGTTGCAGAGGAGTTCTGGTGAAAAATAATCCTAATGGTAAAGGATTCTTTTGAAGTTTTCCAAGAGAATACATTAATGTAATTCCTAAGGTTACCTGGTAATAGCTTGGCTCTTTCTGTCTCCTCTCAACAATCACATATTACTTAAACGAATTAAGATTTTGGTTGCGCTGCTTTGTGGATGCTTTCTGCTGACTTTAAACCTGTGATGATTCATTTTGCATGCATTTTTTAATGGCATAAGTTGCCTCAGTGTATGACCTGAAAAAGTATTCTTGGTTAGGGTCAGAGTTACACAATTCTTTATGTAGTGCAATACATAATAAACACAGAACTTTAAAATGTGTTTTATTGAGTTATTTTTCAAAGAGCTCTATCTTCAAGTGGGATGATGGTTCAGGTCTTCTACAGCTGCAGTATTTTAGCAAAATGACCAACAATGCAAACAGAAGCCTTTGATTTACTACTTTGACAGGAAAACTATTTTAGTGGTGATCCAAACATTGAGTGAATGATCCACTCTAGTGAATTTTGGATAATGTCTAGTCTGCCATGTATGCTTAGTCATACAACTGAGCTATAGGATGACACTTCTTTTTCTCTAGATGTGTCCATATAACTCTCTTGTTTCCACTGCAGTGAGCTCAAAGATGTGCAGTGCCTGGTGTGTATGTACCTTTGCATGCACAGGTAAATGTATGTTAAAGAATTTGCAGCAATAGAGTTGTTTTTGTTACACAGTACATTTAAAAGGCAGGTGACAAGTGGAGAGTGAAACTAAGAGAAAGTTTATATAATGCTTCAAACTTTTTCATATGTACCTTTTGCACTGCCTTTGACTGCAAGTGTTTCAAGTTATGAGATAGAAATATCTGTGACTTGTAGTTTTTCAATACATTTCCTTCCCCCGTAAAGGAAAATAAAGCTAAAGTGGAAGTTGATAGTGCTGCCTGGCGCAGTAGACTGATCTTAGAGTACTACTTTAAAATCAGGGCCATTTCTGGTATTACTTTGAGTGGGTTTTTGTATGTGTGAGGTTTGTGGGTTTTTATTGTGGGTTTTTTGTTGGGGTTTTTGGTTGGGGTTTGTGGGTTTTTATTGTGTTTTGGAGTTTTGTTTCATTTTTTTTTTGGTGGGGGGGTTTGGTTGGTTGGTTTTTTTGCAAGTTGGAGATATCCTTCAGTTATCTATATAATACAAATTTTATGTGGACTGTTGTTTCTATATGAGTATACAAACTGAAATATTCCAGAGGGTAATATTAGCTGTCTTGTTCTTGTGAAAGACTGGGGAATGGTTGTGTTGAGATTGAATACATGGTGATGTCATGGTGCCAATTCACATGTGTGGAGCATTCTTTCTAAATAGAAAGATGAGAGTTTTGAAATACTTGTTTAGACTCATGTATGCAAATGTTGAAGGTATTGGTTGAAAACATTTCTAGAATAGTTTCTTGTGCTCTGCCAAATCTCCAAGTATTAGTCAAGGTTGTCTTTTGTAAGGCTTTTCAGTTTCCAGTGTGCTCATAATACTGTGCAAATTTGTCTCTGCAGTTTCAGAGAAAAGGTGAAAGTCTGACCGGATAGTGTAGGTGGTTATGTGGTACTTAGTAACTGTTCTGACTGTTACTCTTTATGAAGTGAGTAGTTGGTCAGCAACTTCTGTGCTGTGTCACTGCTTGAAAGGTGGCAACGTGATGTTTGTATCATGTGCACAACTCCCAGAAAAAGCATCACAGAGGCCCTTTTTTTTGGTCATAAGTATCTAAAATACATCTGGCAGAAATCATTATGTAATAAGAGAGTAAGACAAATATACAATGTTGCTAGTAAGCCATACAGATCAAGATGGACAGTGAATTCTTAATGTTTGTTCTTCTCTTCTTAAGATTTGATTCTATTAGATCATGCTCTAAGTGTGCTTCTCAATTTAATGTCAGAATGGGACTAGCATTTCAATATTCTTACACCCCATTGATTACTGTGTTGAATTTTTCTCTCTTTTCCAAGTACTGTTTCATAATAGCTACCATAGCACTACAATATAAAAGTGAACCTGTTAAGGTTATATACAGCTTTGTGTTCTAAGAAGCATAAACTGTTGAATTCCTTCTGGGTTTTATCTTATTCAGGCCCTGAATTTAAAGTTATTTTAAAATCATCTTCAGTATATTACCAGATCTGGTCTTAACATAGCTCTATGGTAAGGGAAATCACTTACTTTGCTCATTTCAGAGGGTTGTATAAAACAAGGTGGCTTCATAAGCAAACAGCAAAGCTACAGGATAGAGATAAAAGTTCTTCTGGTATAGGAGTACTCAGTATCCTGAAAATCATAGAATCATAGAATGGTTTAGGTTGGAAGAGACTTCAAAGATCATCCAGTTCCAGCCCCCCACCATAGGCAGGGACACCTCCCACTAGATCAGGATGCTCAAGACCTCATCCAGCCTGCCCTGGAGCACCTCGAGGGAGGGAGCAGCCACAACCTCCCCAGGCAACCTGTTCCAGTGTCTCGCCACCCTCACTGTGAAGAACTTCCTCCTAACATCCCGTCTAAATCTCCCCTCTGCCAATTTGAACCCATTCCCCCTTGTCCTGTCATTACAAGACCTTGTGAATAGTCCCTCCCAAGCCTTCCTGTAGGCCTTCTTCAGATACTGGAATGTTACTATAAGGTCTCCTCGAAGCCTTCTCCTCCAGGCTGGAAAGTCCCAACTCCCTCAACCTGTCCTCATGCTGCAGCCCTCTGATCATCTCCTTGGCCCTCCTCTGGACTCTCTCCAAGAGTTCCAGGTCCTTCCTGTGCTGGAGGCTCCAGAACTGCACACAGTACTCCAGGTGGGGTCTGACAAGAGCAGAGTAAAGGGGCAGAATCCCCTCCCTTGCCCTGCTGGCAACTCTTCTCTTAATGCAGCCCAGCACACAGTTGCTGTCTGGGCCGCGTGTGCACACTGTTGGCTCATGTTGAGCTTCTCATCTACCCAAATCCCGAGGTCCTTTTCCTCAGGGCTGCTCTCCAGCCACTCACCACCCAGCCTGTATTTGTGCTTGGGATTGCACCGACCCAGGTGCAGGATCTTACACAGCTTAAATATGGGTGTTTTGCTACCTGCATGTGGGCTTGCTGGTGGATAATTAAGAATGTTTTCTTTAAAAGATCTTTTAGCAGATTATTTTCAATTACTCATGTTCACACACAATGAAATACTTGCTTTCAAATGGATTGTATACCCACCAAAGTGCATATTGAAGTTGGAACAGTTTCTCTAAAATCATGGCTGACGTGGAGATAATTTTAGAAAAGTATTCTATTACTATCAGTATTTCATGATGTGACAGAAAATAAGTTGGATACTTCCCTAAAATGTATTCAGTGTTGACTGTTTCTTGTAAGATTTAATAACAAGATCCACAGCAGTGCTAGTATTTTAATCTTGTTGCAGCTTTAAGCCTTCATTTTTCCCTTTCTTGGTTATGTTCTAAAGTAATTTTTCCTGAAGCCTCATCTGTTTGAGCAATTCATACTGGTTTACAGTGTCACAACTTACTGAAACTATCTGGCAAAAAGTTTGTTTTTGTTTTATGTAAGTCATAGCATTTGTCACACTGGTATAAATTCTCAGCTATATTCTTTTTGTTCTGTAGGGAAGTTTGTATACTTTGGCTTAAGTCAAGTCGTGGACATTTATTCCTAACACTTGAAAGAGTTATGCATTTGTTTTCTTTGGGGTTTTTCTTTTACATTGGAGATTGGCTTGCTACTAGTTTAGAGTAAATAAGAGGGGGTTGGAGGGGTTTTTTTTTATTGCTTTGCTTTGTGGGGTGTTTTTGTTGCTGACTTCTGTTCTGTTTGTTTTCTTCACCTGGATGTTTTGCAAGTTACAGAAGGAATGTGAAATTTGCCTTTTGTGGTGAAGTTCTTTCAGGATCAGCTGGCAGAAGTTGTAAACCAAGCCAAGCCAAGCCCTAGGTCTTTTATGGATCACTGCTGTTGAAATGTATGTCTGCCTTTCCTGAAACTCTTAATCTTGTCTTGATGGAGTAGTACTTCTCACTGTAATTCTTCTAATGTCAGGTCGGAAGTGACATGTCCACATAAGGGAAAATGTTACTGTGCTATAGTTTCACTCTGTTGCTTCATATTTGCTCAAAACTGTTAATAAGAGAAATTTCTACTGGCAAACATTTCTACATCAAATATCTTTCTTCCCATTGCTGACTTGAAGGTTGTAAAAACTTTGTATTATTTTCTGCATAATTGCACTGAAATGCCACAGTATGTCTCTTCTTGTTGCAAATCAAGTTTTAGCTGCTGGGTAGTGTACAGATGTGACTTTAATAATCTTGGAATTGCTGAGTAAGTGCTGTAACTGAGCTCAGAAATTATATTTTTAAAAGGCATTTTTGACAGTACTTTTGTATATTAGCATGTGTTTTGCAACTCGTTAGTAAGTTTCAAGTGGACAGCCTGGGGTAACAGTTATTTTAGTCTGAGTCTCTGCTTTGTTTCCTGCTATTAGGACAGTGTTGTGAAAATGTGGTTTCAAAAGTTCGCTTGGCCTTCCTTCTTCATGAACATCCATGTTCTATACAGGTGTTTCGAAACAGATCTCAGTTTGAAAATGCTTCATGTGTTACCAGCTTATGAGCTTTCCTGATAATTGTTGAGGGTAATGTATTCAGGTTTGTACCTCTTGCTTCTATACTGAATGTGTTAGCCCTCAATATGTATCAGGTTCAGTAGAAGGTAGTGATGGTGTTGTTTATGTCCAGCTTCCTTCTGTGTTGGTTTGAGCTTATTAGCACTTTCTGTACCAAACATATCCTTTTACTATTGTTTCCTTGGAATATCCAGTATAAAGGAAGAGGAGACAGAAGGGGAAGGCAGTTTCTGTTATATGTGTTGCAGCAGAATTAAGTTTATAAATGGTAGAATTTAGACTCCCTTACGTGAAATCCACGTCTTTGGTTTTGAGGCCCTTTCTTTAGATATAGTAAATGCTTCTTTTACTTAAAAGAAAGTCTTAAGTCAAGTAAATGTTCTACCTGCCAATCCTTTTCCAGATTTGGGGGTGGAGGTAAATGAGGCTGAAGATAGCCTTAGGTCTAAGAGACCTAAGTAAGATCAGCCTTTTTAATCTGTCTTTAGAAATGATCTTCTACTGTATTTAAGAGAAGAAAGAAAAGAGAGAGGGGGAGAAAAGGAGTCAAAAAGTCATTGGTGTTGAAATAGAGTTCCTTGACCTAGGAGGGTCTATGAGGAAGATGAATTGGTGGATAGTGTAGAGGGCAGCTTAAGTTTTTCTGACAGCTCTGTCCAGCAAGTCTTGATGTTTTCAGTACCGTTAACCAGATGACATCTTCCTATAGTAATATGGACATTGAGGTATTTTCACTGATCTTTCCCATTGCTACTCAACGAGGCGCTAATACCAACAACACAGACGTTGCTGGTACTGTGACAAACAGTACTTCTATTTAAGGAGGAATACCCAGTCACTTGAAAGATGCTTTTCTGTAACTGAGACCACTTTCTGTAAAAGTTTTAAGAAAAATTCATGACAGGTCTCCTAAGAGCATATGTTATACAAGATGTGATCAGGACATGGAGGTTTGTGTAGTTTGGTTCTTTTCTGTATAGTTCAGGTCTAAGCATTTCCTTTCCAGAAATGTGGTGCAGTTTGTTTTTGTATGCATCCATGAGTGAGAGGTCAAAATACAGCATTAGTGGACAGGTGTCATCTCTCTTTCCTCTCATTGAAGAAATAAAAAAGATGAGTGAAGAGCTATTGCTTCTATCACCTTTAAAAAAAAAAAAAATCAAAAGGAAATTCTGCTCACTCTTCTGGTGGTTTGGGGAGGTGGAGAAAACTTTTTATTGCCCGTCTTGTACTCACAGAGGCAATTCCTTTGGATTTCTGTTCTTGGACTTGATATCCCTAAGAACTATATGAAGAGGAAGTGATGTTAAAGAACAGGAAGGAAAAGATCTGAAGTTTTACTTTATTGTTCTGTGAATTAAGTTTTTTTTTAAAAAAAGCCACCATAAAATCAAACAAAAAATCAGTCCTGATTTGTTGTTTTTTTCCTGTTCCCTGCCCACCCATAGATTCCCATTTAAATTCTACACCATAGGTCATTGTTTAGTCCATCTTTCTGTGAAGAAATCTACAGAATTCTCTTAATGTCTCTTGGTTTATAAAAGGTATGAAAGGTCAGGATTTCGTAAGTATTTAGAGTGCTAGAAGAGGAGCGGGGAAAAAAAAAAGAAAAAGGGTTTAAGTACTTTGATTTATAGTCTTTGATTCAGGAGGGAAAAAGGTACTTATGACATGAACATCTCTTAGATTTTTATTATGTGATAGAACACAGATTCCAAAAGCACAGATGTGTCTATTGTAAAAGTGTTGCTGTCATGACAGTGTCCAATTTCTGCTTTGGGACCACTCTGAATACATTTGCCTGAGCATAATCAATGATCTACTGTATTGACTTGTCCATTCATGGAATCTTTGAATTTAAGCTGTGTTAGTAGGAGGTTATTGTAAAGGCTACTGAAGTTTTGAATCGGTTCCTAAGTCCTGCCTTATAAACTGGTCATGTTTATATACATGTTTTGCCACTGTTGGTTGTATTGCCATCACTAAAAATTGTTTAGGTGACTGCCACATGCTTATGTAAGCTGCATTTGTTCTTTAATGAAACTATTTATGGTACAAGCTATTTAGTCTTTTTAGAAAATGATAACTCTACATGCTTGGGGGAATGCTTTTAGGCTTGCTTAGACCTTTCTTTTGTCTGCTTTCTCTGAGTTATTTTTTAGTGCAGTTGGGTTTGGGGGGCGGGGAATTGCTTGTTTGTTTTCTGAGTAAGTGTATGATATACTTAAATTTGTAGAGCGAGTGATTTCTTTATGTAGTGCAATCTGTGACTTATGTAAACATGTTACATAAATAATCTTGATTTTTATTAAACTATAAGAAATGCCAAGCAGTCAGAAGAACTTGATGGTTTGGATTACTTCTTCAGCAGTAGTGATGATCTCATGTTATGTAGTGTGAGCATCTTAGTGGCTTGGTTACTTGATAGTATGTGCAGGATGACAGAATGCTGCTAGAAGACTATCCAGTAGACAGGTAATCTGCAAAAAACAATCCAGCAATTTTTTGGATAGTATTCAGGAAGTACTGTGGTGATTATTTCAAGAATGTGTTCTTGAAAAGCAGTAAAGTTATTGTATTTCAGTTTTAAAGTGTATTTAGCTAGGGTTCCTTTAACAAATAACTGCATTGCTAACTATGGGGAAGAAAAAGAATGCATAATCATTAAATGAATTTACTAAGGTATAAGGCTCAAATTTGAATCATAATAGGTTATTATGCATATATTTGAATACGTATAAGTTATGTTTGTTTTATCAAGTAAGTTTCACATAGTCAAAGATGAGCGATTTCTGAATATATCAATGTCATGTTAAAACTCCCTGCTGAATACTTTCTGGGATGAATCCATGAAGATTGCAAACTTCCTTTAAAGTGTTAGTTTGAATTGTTTCATGGCTCTGGATTGCACTCACATCATTTCTATGTATCTTGCATTAAAATATTAAGATTTTTGAAGCAGAGTGTAGGTATTTTGCGTAGCTTGCCCTGCTGTTTGGTTTGTTTTTCTCAGCTCTGTGATTCCTCATGTTTGCTAATCTCTGAAACTCAATCACAACTAATCTGGACTGATAGCTTTATTATTTCTCTGTTCAAGGCTAAGAACTCTCCCCAGTTCTTCTAAATAAAAAAAAAAAAAAAGAAAAGACTCAGCCAAGTTTTCAGTGAAGTTTGGAGCAATCAGCTCTTCTCCAAGATTTAGGTTACTGGTTTATTTGACTGTAGATTATTTGGATTTCACAAGGATACTGCTTGCTTGAAAATAAGAGTTCTAGAAATACTGTGGTTTTCATTAATGTCTGAAACACTAAGTGAAATATGGTTGCAACCAGAACTATTGGTTGCTTTTAGTTGACTGCAAATATGACATGTTTAGATGCCCCAGAAGAAAATCTACTCAATGGTACCAAAGCTTTATGTCCGCACTGGTTTTGTAATGGGCCTGTCTAATTTCTAATAGTGTAGAGTCTACTTTTGTGATCTTCTTGGTGAGAATGTCACTCATAGTGACATTTTGCTGCAACACTTCTCTCTTTCCCTCTCACCCCTGACTGGCCGATTTGTGTCTTCTTTTTTTTTTTTTTAAATTTGATGATGGCACAAAGTTTTATGGGGTTTTGAAGTGATTGAGGGAGCTGATCCAGATTGAGCTAGTATTTCAGGTTTGTAATGCAAAGTTCAGCTTTAATCATGTTCAGTTTGCCATTGCATCCCTAAAAGTTTGTGCCAGTGCATTGGGAAGAGAAAGAATTCAAAGGAAAGGAGAAGTAAAATGTTTTTTTCAGAATTAATCTATTTTTTGCTGATGTAAAGTGTTTATGAAACAGCCAGATGAGGTTTCCTATGTGATAGTTTTCTCTTGTGACAATACCCAGAGTTCATGCGATAGGTAAGCATTTTATGCCATTAAATGCTTCCCTGGACAAAGACTTGTTTCAGGTTTGGGGGTTTTTTTTGTTTGTTTGTTTGTTTGGGGTTTTTTGTTTTTTTTTTCCCTCCAGAACTTATTTCCTGAAATTAAAGGGGTTTGTGCTTAATGCTCACTTGTTTCAGTTTTATTGTTTTCAAGAGTTCAACAGCAATAGAAGCTCCCCCTCTATTTTCCTGGAAGTGCTGTGGTTTGTTTGGTGTTTCCTATTGTGACACCATACTGGAGGAAAAGTGGATGGGCTTGGAAGTTCTGTATTTCTTTTTCCTTACAAATGTGTGTTTCTCTCTCTGCAGAAAGGGGAAGTTGAGCTCTGTGCTCCCTGTTAAAAAAGTTTGTAAGAAGCTTGATATTTAAATGTATTTGATTTTTTATATTTTGTGGAGTTTTGTCCTTCCATTAATGGTTTTGCACTTTTGATTTTTTGCTGATTTATTTTATTCTCCCTTTTTTTTCTGGAAATAACATTTGATAGTACTTTACTCAGAAGTTCTACTATTATAGAATCTTCTAGTAAATTAAGTCTGTCTACTGTCTCCCAGGCTAGCCTAGGTTGTGTCTATTCTATTATACAATTATCTTTAAAGGTACGTATTTGGTTTATACTAGTAATTTAAAAACTGACTTGAAATATAAAATACATTTTTAAGTTTTGGGGTTTTTTTTAGGTAGAAGCAGTTATATGTACCATTCTGAAAGTTGAGAAAATGTCATTTTAATTTCTAGTAATGAGATTTCCTTAAATTCTTTGGCTTTTTTTTTTTGTTTTTGAAAGTGAAATGATTATTTGAATTTCAAAAAGTGCTTTTTATAATAAACTATTAACAATTCTCAGCCTGTTTACAAACTATGACTCTGTTCAATGATTAACAAGTTTGCTGTACATGAGGTAAATAGTCAATATTGCAGTGTTTGAACTTGCAGCTTAAATTTATACCTGTTTTTCTTTCTGTGTAGTTTCTGTTCTGGAATCAGATCAGTTGAATCGAGTGTATATAGCTATCATAAAGAATGCCTCTAACACATGCTTGGAAATTAATTTATTAGAAAGGCACTGTCTCATTAGAAGAGTATTTTGTCTGTGGCCAGTTAATTTACCTTTCAAATATGTAGAAGGCTCTTCTCATCAAAGTGAGTGGTTGAGTGTAGGAAGCTGGAAATTTCTCGAAGTAATAGAAGTGCTGTGTTTGAGCAGTTATGTAGAGAGCTAAATGTACATTCTCTTTTACAAATACTCGAAGTGGTGTGAAATGTATTTCTAATTAACTTGGAAATTAGACAAAAGATGTCATAAGGTTGTTGAATTAAGAGTAACTCCATAGGTTAAAGTGTTCACACAATATGGAGAGTTATGCCTAGGGTATCCAGGGTCATCTTGTACATCTTGATTGGAGCCTAGAAATCCTTCTTGGCAGCAAGATCATAGAATCAGTCAGAGTTGGAAGGGACCACAAGGATCATCTAGTTTCAACCCCTCTGCCATGGGCAGGGACACTCTACTCTACATTAGGCTGGACACAGCCTCATCCAGCCTGGCCTTAAAGACCTCCAGGGAAGTGGATGTACAAGATGACCCTGGACACCCAAGGCATGCTAACTCTCCATATTGTGTGAACATTTTAACCTATTTACATACTATACTAGTAAATATATTTACATACTATACTAGTAAATACATTTACATACTATACTAGTATGTAAATCTAATGAACGGGGACTCTTCTGATTGTGATTCTCAAGTAAATATAATGTCAAAGTAAGTTTCACTCTTTTATGCAAGAACTAAAAACTGTAATCAGTACTGAATTTAGTTTACTACAATAGAAAACTGATCATGTGAAATAGTTGTTAAGGTAAGGATCAATGACTTTCATAGTATTATAAAGGGTTTCATAGTATTATAAAGGGTTGAAAAGGCAAATCTATTTTTTAAGTCTGATGCTGAATCGAGGGATAGTGATCTCTAAATACTTTATGTATTTATCTACCAATTGGAATGAGCAGAGAATCTATATGTGATGCATAGTCAAATTTAACAGGCCTGTTACAGTATTGCTCAACTCCTCTGCCATTCAGGGTATTGAAAACCAAGTTTTAAATACATAGCCCTGTTAGGCACAGTTATTCTCAAAATGTGCTTGCTTACGGAATTTTAGAAGTATGTTTATATCTAATTTTCAGATAGGTTTCAATTGTATCTCAAATAGTGTTTACTTTCCAGAAATGTAGCATTGCTGTCGTAGAGGAAGAATGATAGGAAGAACAAAGTAGATGCCCTTCTGAAAAAGGCTTGTGCTTAAGCAACACTATGAATGTCAAAGATTTTCAGCTCCTTCCTTGTCCACTTTTTCTGTAGGAGGAGAGAAAACCCAAAGCATTGATTGAGTCCAGGTCACACAAATGCTTAGAGCTGTGATCTATTTGTTCAGTGCTCCTGGGAATTCTGAAGAAGTCATTGGGCTGTTTGGTTAAGCAGAGGGTGTGACTACTCTCAGTGTGCTTTGAGAATCGAGGCATCAGATTACATTGTTATTTTAACTTATTTTTGCTTGCAACTGCTTTCTTTCATTCTGAAATGTTCAAATCTGTCATTTTCTGCTGCTTGTGTCTTGGGCAGAGACTATCTGCCAGTTACTGGCTTCAGGGGAATACTCTGGTGTCACTGTGTTTGGCTGGCAAGAGGATGACTGGAAATTATTTTAAACTTCAGATATTTCTACTGTCTAACCTCTTGCTGTATACAAGACTGCATTAGATTTTCAGGAAGATAAATGACCTTGGTTTTCTTCCTCTATATTCTCAGCAAATGATGCTCTGTGGAGTTAGCCAAAAAGCTGTGTCTTTCAGATAGAAATTCTCAGTGTCTGGATGAAGAGATGGAAGTGTTACTCTCTACAAGACTTACAGACACTGCCACTTCTTAACAGTAAAGAAGTTCAGAGATGGGTTAAAGAACTAATTAATACCACATCTTCTCTTTTGCTACAGCATCTAAGCAAAGAAACCACTATGCCGTATCAGGTGGAAGAAAGAATTCACATTCTTGTAGCTTGCATCAGCAACCACTCAAACTATGGTTGGATGGGTATTTGTTGAACTCTTCTGTTCTTGTGTAAGTGAATAGCACTGAGCAGAGCACAAAATGCTAGGGCAATTTAGTGTAAGAGTATTTCAAGCAGTTCATTTGCTACTGCTTTACCAAGTTTTCCACAAGACCCTGTATGTACCTTAAGAACAGAGAGGTTTTTAAAACAGAACAGCACTTTTGGAGGATGCATCTACCTTGAGCTGCTGGACAGCATCACCTTCTTCGAGAGAAGTGAAGTAATCAAACCTCTTTGAGTGGAATGAGCGAGTTACTATTTTAAGCTGAAGCTGTCTTTGAACTCTGTGTGCTTTTTTCCTACTTCTTCTAAAGCAGGATTATGAGGATAGCTTCCTAAAAGGGAAATGAAATCAGCAAATCAGCACAGTTTATCCTGCCAACCTTAATGGAGTGTAGCTGGGCGGATCAGTGTGCAAATGATCTGGCTTTAGAGAGATACTGATTGCTTTAAGTGTTCAACATGCATGTCTAACCTATAATTGGAAGCATATTTGTCATATAGAATAAAAATTAGGTATAAAAGCTGAAATTTTGAATACACACTTTTGAATGAAATGCTTTGAGAAGCCAAATAATAGTAATTCCCAAAACATTCAGGACATATGCTCCATTTTGTTCCATACTCAGTTTTATACCTATTTGTTTCTGTAGTTGTACCTGGGGAAAGTGAAATGTGCTTATAACTTTGCCATCAGACAGCCATGTAGTGTCAGCTGTGGAAGGACTGGCTAGGAATAAAGGATCTCTTCCTCTTGTAATTTTTTTGATGTAAACTTTACATTTGTAAAGCCACAGAGTTGTCTAATATGTTCCTTATAGCTTGTGGTAACAGTCCCTGTGAAAGAGGACTCTAGCTCCATCATCACAAAATTAGTCTTTTTATACTCAGCTGCACGTAAAAAGTGATGCATGCCACAGCCAGGAATTGCCTTAATCTCATCACTTGGATCTGAAATTTTCTTGCCTGGTACCCAGCCAACAAAAATAAACAAATATTCTGACTGATGACCTGCCTTTACAGACAATGTCAAGACTGCAAGCACAGTTTTCTGTCATGACTGAAAGCCTGTGAGAGAAAGGTAGAGTTCAGGTCTTTAGAATGACTTTGTGTGGATGATGTGTGACCTATGAGTGATTGTAATTCATAAAGCTTCTAACTTCAATTGTTAGAAAAATCAGTTCCAGTCCTGTCCCCTCCCTACAGCACACAGAATATCATAAAAGTTATTTGAAATTAATAGCATTTATGGAAAAGTTCAGCATTGGTGGCTGCCCTTTTAGTGTTGCTATCTGTAGTTTCCCAGCCTGCTGTCTCTGATGTTAAAACACCTGATGTGGTGCCAGGCTCTCTGTAAGGAAGAGGATGCTCTAAAGCTTTTTATTGAATAAAGGTATTGGATATTATCAAATCTTTTGAAGCTCCACAAGAATTTTGGCAGGAATGCATCAGTGCATTTTAGGATAAAGAACTGTATTCATGTTCTGGTCGCCCATTATCTTTTCTTGACTTGTACTATTTCTGACCCAAGATTATTGAACAAGTGGGTCTGAAATGTCTAGACTTCCTCATGGAGACTTGCCATTGAAGCAGTTCCACACACAGAGCAGCTACAGCTTTATCCAAGTGTTGATTGTTTAAACATTACCTTATACTACCAAGTTTTCTCACTGCAACAGCTGTAACATAAACCTTGCTTATAGAGAGAAGGAAACTCACAGCTTTCCTTCCACCAGACTTCTTTCGTATCCTATTAGTATTCCTTATAGAGAATTCTGAAGCCAGTGCAGAATGCAGATCTTTTCAGATATCTGCATTGTGTAGTATCTAAGGTACATCTCCCCAGAAAGTCCATATGGGGCTAAGCTGAGAGAAAAAAATTAATCTTAAAAATGATGTTAGTAGAAGGTGAACATGACCTTAAAAGGGAAGACTTTGGTGTTGCAGAAACAAAAATCTGATTTTTAGACACCTTTCTTTCCATGGAAGTGGGAAAATTAAAAGACAGGAAAAACTTAATGTAGGGCTTATATGACATCCACATATATACATAGCTACATAGAATCATAGAATGGTTTAGGTTGGAAGAGACCTCAAAGATCATACAGTCCCAACTACCTGCCATAGGCAGGGACACCTCCCACTAGAACAGGTCTCTCAAGGCCTCATCCAACCTGGCCTTGAACACCTCCAAGGAGGGAGCAGCCACAACCTCCAGTGTCTCGCCACCCTCACTGTGAAGAAATTCCTCCTAACATCCCATTTAAATCTCCCTCTGCCAGTTTAAACCCATTGCCCCTTGTCTTGTCATTACAAGACCTTGTGAATAGTCCCTCCACAGCCCTCCTGTAGGTCCATTTCAGATATTCGATGGAAGGCTACTATAAGGTCTCCTCGAAGCCTTCTTTTCTCCAGGCTGAAAAGCCCCAACTATTGTAGCCTGTCCTCATAGTAGAGGTGCTCCAGCCCTCTGGTCATCTTTGTGGCCCTCCATACATACATGTGTATGTATATAATTATATATGTTGGTGTCAAATGAAGTTTTTACTTTAAAGTGTCTTTGCTATTTTGCTGGGAAATTGAGTTCTTCAGCTATGCATGCACTTATGCATCTAAGTACACATATAATTATGGATAACCTCAATGTATTAGTATGTTGCTTTGGAATAAACATATAGATAAAATTAATACAATTAATATAATGTTATGTGTAGTCTCTTAATATGACCTCTTTTTGTGACACCCATGTGGGTGGGTACTTATGCATAGACTTATCAGAAGGTACCACAAAATAGGCAAGGAACATGTTACAGTTTCTTATCTTAAAAAATTCTTCTGAAATGATAGCAAAGACAGGCATGCTGCTTAATTTGCCCACTATATTCTATAGCAATTAGTCATGGCAAAGAAATTACACAGGCCACCAAAGCTTAATTCAGAACTTCAAAATTTGAGGGGTATGTGGGATTTTTATTTCTCTGTACTGTTGATAATCATTTGCATTGCTCTGTACTGACTCTTTGTTTTTCACTGTATCTGCTCTCTCCTTACTTTTCTCTTCTTTTTTGTGCTTGTTTATATGCACCTGGCCACTTGCTTCATCTGTTTCCTCAATATATGTTTGATGGGGATCCCAAAATGAGGTTTTCTCATTCCCTTACTAAACCTCACTTTTTTCCTCATCCAGGCTTTCTCTTCTAGTTCAAGGTGGCCAAAGTGAGTGGAGGCTAGTAGTAGCCAAGCTGGAAGCATTGCTGTATAGGTGTTCTTGCTCCCTGGTGCTATTCTATTTTCTTTTCCAACTAGTCTTCTTGGGTATGAAAGGTGTAGTGAATATTGTATGCTGCCTGTCTTTGCAATAGATGTTGGGTTTTGCACTGCCATCATTTAGATGGGCTACTAATTAACTTACACAGGTCATTTAAATTGAAACTAATGCTAGTTACTATCACCTTTTATCTCTGCAGGAAAATGAGTATTTGTTTACAGGTATAAATGTGCCTTGCAATTATTTTTAAATTGATGCATGGAAATGAGAATATTTAAGGCAGAGTACATTGCAAAAGCAGCCTGGTTTTGTCCTGTAACACTCCCCTGTATATCCAGTTAACAGCAAAGTAGAAATCTTTGACTAACTGTGTTCAACGTGGAGCATTTTCAGGGTTTCACACATAAAAACTCATCAGTCACATAACAGAAAAATATCAAGCTACTTTGGGTATTTTTAACTGTGTTTTCTGAGACTATTACTGATTGCTACCACAAAAGTCTGCTAGGCATATTTCAGAAGCAGGAAACCTGATACTCAAAAGGTTGGTTTAGAACTTTTTTCCTTCTCTTTGGGCCTTAACGGCTTCATTCAAATAGCTGAAGTTTGCTTTAGTAACATAAACAATTTCTTTATGTTTTTTTAAAGCTTCTATTATCATAAATCACTGATCCTGTTGCTAATTCATAGCATGATTGACTAAAAAGAGTGAATTTAAATTTGGCAGTTCTTGTACAGCTTCAGCTAACTCCAAGAGGATGGCCAAGCTTTTACTTCCCTCTGAAACTGTTTGCTGTCCCACCTAAGTAAATAACTGGTTGAAAATACAAATGGTATGGCCCTGAATGCATGAAGTGCAGCAGTCTGCCTTTTATGGGAAAATCATCAGGCTCTGAGGGCTTAGTGGGAGATGATGTTGCTTTTACTCTGCAAGTGGACTATAGTCTTTTTCAGATTTATTGATAGCAATTACTTTATTTAGAGCAGATGTTTTTAATAGGGGGTAAAGCCCAAGTCAAAATGAGGAGGTGAAGAAAAATTGAGAGATGTTTCAGCTAATTACATGAATAGCCAATTGAATATATAAAAGTTGATTTATGAGTGTTGGTAATTCTGAAATTTTACAAGTTCCGTGTGGGCAAGGCAAGTAACAGTTTGGTTCATATATTTTTAAATCGTGACTTTTTGAAGCTTCTGGGTTTAGTGAATACTTACTGCTCTGAAGACAGGCAAAAGTATCATAGAATCATAGAATGGTTTAGGTTGGAAGAGACCTCAAAGATTATCCAGTTCCAACCACCTGCTATAGGCAGGGACACCTCCCACTAGATCAGGATGCTCAAGACCTCATCCACCCTGGCCTTGAACACATCCAGGGAGGGAGCAGCCACAACCTCCCTGGGCAACCCATTCCAGTGTCTCATCACCCTAACTGGAAAGAACTTTCTCCTAACATCCTGTTTAAATCTCCTCTCTGCCAGTTTTAACCCATTCCCCCTCGTCCTGTCATTACAAGACCTCCCCAGCCTTACTGTAGGCCCCCTTCAGTAAGTACAGTCTTAAATTTTGTGGAAGTCTCATGTGGAAGATAATGATTCTAGATACTGGAAATTATACTTGAGGGAAACTGAGCTAAAAATCTCTGCAGAAATACAGGACTATTAACACACAAATTGTTCCAGAAGAGACTGGTGTAACTGTATCTTACCACAAAGCCTGTTCTGAATGTCTTACAAGCACATTAAAAATGTAGTAATGACTTCGTGATGTAGGATCAGGAGCTAATGCTGAGAATCACCTTATGTAGGAGCTACCAAGCATCTCTTAAGATGGAACAGTGTTAAATTCTTGTTGAGCTGTTCAAGATTCAGACTGGTGAACTGCAGATAATTCTTACTCCATAGCCATATTCAGAGACATTTCTTTGTTGAGAAATGTTAATCTCATGCTTCTGAGAAGGAAGCTCACTTTCTGGAACAATCTGTGTGTTAATAGTCCAGTATTTTTGCAGAGATTTTTAGCTCAGTTTCCCTCAAGTATAATTTTGAACATCTAGACTAATACTTGGCTCTTTTTTGAGGGTGTTAGAACTTCGTAGAGCTTTGTAAAGAGTAATGAAAAGCAGGAAAGCACATAAAGCAATGCAAAATACATACTTTAGAGGGAACAGTGCTTGATTATGATTTTTTTCATTTTACTAACAAACCATATCATTAACAGACCACAGATGAAGTGTCATTATGCTTGAATCTTACTCTGTGCAGTGTCACCATGGTGCAAAAAAAAGGGATTTTCTCCATCCAGGTTTCTCCAACCTCAGAATTGCATATTGCTTTTGTGTGATGAAGTCACACTATGTCATATCACAATATTCCTCTTCTGTAAAATCTGTGGAAATATTTTCAAACATGGGTAAAATTCATCGTTGCTTAAATTTAAGCTAAGAAGGACAAAAAAAAAGAAACCTAAATCAAATAACCTTTGCTCCAGCTCCCCCAAACAAAGGCAAACAAAACAAAAAAAAAAAAGAGGAAACTACAAACAATAGGTAGTATGTCTTCATTGTTTTAAATTATCATTTCATCAGTGTGAGATGAATGTTCTCTTCATGCTGGCTTCAATGAATTGTGTTCCATTTCACTATTCCAAACTGTTCTAGGCCATCAAATGACACATCTGTAGAATTACTGTATGGCTGTGTAAGAACTGCATGGCTAAATGGACAGGGATATCAAACCAAGAATTGTCAGGTGAGCTTGTGTAACTACCATAAACTAGAGACCAACTGGTCAGTAGCGATAGCATGACAGCTTCATTTGTTAGTTTTGTTTTGTTGTATACCTCGTTCTTGAGCTTCACATTGCCTTCCTACCATCCAGGAGCTTTATGAATCAGTTGATCTTCTTTTATATAAGTGAATGAACAAACATTCATCATGAAGCTTGCCATGAAGTTGTGTTTTAGTGACACAGCCATTCATTCAGAGCAGTGATAGCAGTGTACACTTGAGCTTAGGCTCAACTTCAAATATTGACCATTTCTAGAATCATAGAATCAGTCAGGGTTGGAAGGGACCACAAGGATCATCTAGTTCCAACCCCCCTGCCATGGGCAGGGACACCCTACCCTAGATTAGACTGGCCAGAGCCTCATCCAGCATTGCCTTAAACACCTCCAGGGAAGTGGCCCCAACCACCCCCTGGGCAACCCATTTCAGGGCCTCACCACTCTCATGCTGAACAACTTCCTCCTCACATCCAATCTGAATCTCCCCACCTCCAGCTTTGCTCCATTCCCCTTAGTCCTGTCACCACCTGATAGCCTTAAACATCCCTCCCCAGCTTTTCTGTAGGCCCCCTTCAGATACTGGAAGGCCACAATAAGGTCACCTGGGAGCCTCCTCTTCAAACTGAACAGCCCCAACTCTTTCAGTCTGTCCTCATAGGAGAGGTTCTCTTTTGCTTTGTTAAACTTTGTCTATATGAACTAATAGAATGTCTTTAAATTCTACTGGGACATACCTCTTCTACTCTCTGAAGCACTACAGTTCTAAAGCTGTGGGATATATTACTTTGTAAGCAAAAAGGCGAAATAGTTGTCATGATTTGTGATTTAGGAGACTTCTTCTGAGCTATATGTAGTCCTAAAAATTGTTTTAGCCAGACCGTTGCAGGGGAAAGTAATTTTTGGGGTTTTGCCATACAGAATGAGTGTGTGACTGAAGACGGTTGTGGGGAAAAATTGCTTTCTTGGCACTGCTTCAACAGTTCAGTGTTTTGTGTCTCTGAGATTTTAAGATACTCCTGCTAGCAAATCTTTATAAAGATCTCACACTGCCATAAAAGGATTTGCCTTCCTTTGCTGCAAAAGCAATCCAGAGTTTTAGCTGGATTGATTTGATTGTTCTGATGTGAGCTAATTGGTTTTGTTTATTTGAATGGTTAAATAAAGGGAAATCAGCGTCCAGAATTGTTCTCTTTATTATTCCCAGTATCAGTTTAGCATGATATCTAAACCGTTTGCAGTCAGTTTAGTGTTCTCCAACAGCCACCTTTGAGTTTAAGACTGCAGTGGTTCCAGAGGCTGCTGAAGGATTAGAGGTGAGATTATGTGGTTGTATCTGCAGCCAGGTCACATGCTGGATGTGTTTACAGGGCTATAAATGACTGCAGGTGCCTGTTAAATAGTAGGTATGTGTGGGCTGGGATGTTAAAACCCATGCTTTTCCTTACTTAATCCTTCGTGTGAAGCAGCTCAGTCTGAATGCTCATCTTCAAATTTCACGGGTTTCTGCAAGTTTATTTACAGAACTTCTGCTATTTAACAGCTTTCCTGCTGTGTGTTTGCATGCCTTGTTCGAAGCCCCACAGTAATTCTCCACCTTAACTTCTGCTTCAGTATTGAAATACAGAAATGTGATCATATAATGGTGTAGACTTTGGCCAAAATCATCTATCTGCTAAGAGCATGGTGTCAGGTGAAAAACAAAAGATGCTGCTACCTTGTCTAATAATATGCTTTCTAAATCTGTTGCCTGAGCTAATTCCCCTTCTTGTCATCTCAAGTTTTACCACGGGTGTGCAGCGTATGGAGGGTATTTCAGGCTTGGGAAGCATGCAGTCTATGTGTCAAGAGAGATCATAAATGTAGAGGGTATAATCATATCACTGATGAAGAGCTGGCTACCTGCAGTCAGTTGCTCTGTCGTTTTCAGAAAGCACTGCTGTAGAGAAGAGTATTGCGTGGAGTCCGGGGAAGTGACGTGGAGTTTGAAGGACAGTTTCAGTTTCAGCCTGCTGCTGGTGGTGTTACCTTCTGAGCTCAGCTGACAGCAGCGACACAACCTCTGTCTCCAGTAGTGACAGCACTTGACAGAATCCACATCCTGATTTAACGCCTTTCAAACAAGAACAACTTTGCTTCTTTTATTTCATTTGCATTAGCCAAAAGTGCATTTTTGTTACAGCTTTAACTATGCTGAACAGAGAGAAGTGGTGTTCCTGGTACTGTATCCTTTTCCCCTTTTACCTCCTTTTCTTTCCCCCTTCATTACCACAGCATGATACTCAGTGTGGTGTTCATTGTGCAGGAAAAGCCTGCTAAACTAATCAAAAGCGTGGGCCTTTCTTTGTTACTGTTGTTGGGTTTTGCTTTGTTTTGTGGGTTTGTACTTTCATGGGTTTGGTTTGTTTTGTTTTGTGGGACTTTTTTGTTTGTTTCTGATTTTATTCTTGTTGTTGGATTTGGATTTTTTTTTGTGTGTTTTATTTGGTTTGGTTCTTTGTTTTTTTGTTTTTTTATTTTTAAATCTAGTAGGTTGAATTAGTTTTGCTGGCTGGAGTGAGAAGAGAGGTGGAGAAAGCTGTTCAGTTGTCTGTGGGTTGTAACACACTACAGCTGATTTCACTGCTTTTTCATGCTGCCTCACATGCAGCAAATCTTGGTGGACAGCAGCCAAATCTCTACATGACTCTGGGGCCAGTGGAAGTTTGTTCACATCTATTCTGGAAAATCAATAGACATCTGTACCCTAAGCAGTCCTTGCTTATATGGTAATTTCATTGAAGAGCCTGTAACAAATGGGCAATTCAATGAATAGTTTTCAATTTACATATATGCATATGTAAATAATAACTTCGAAATTCTTTTCTGGTAAGATGGTTTCTAGTGACTTAAGTTGCTCAAGTGGTTTGCTTTATGTTGTGGGGGTTTTGTTCTGTTCTGTTGTTATTGTTGGGGTTATTATTAATTCCCAATGAATAATAAATGATTAGGACTACACTGAATTTCAGTTCTGAGGCTGGAATAGATGATATTTTAGTTTTGTGAGAGGTGGAATGTCTTCACTGTCTTTCTTGGGCTACAGGGTTTAATATAGGTGCTTCTAGGAAGTAGGCTAATCTTTTAAGTGCAGCTTACATCTTTATGTTTGTCTTGATCTGAAAGTCAGGAAGGAGATGTGCTGCTTTTGAACATTTTTATGAGTGCAGTTAAGAAACAAAGTCATATATCAAAATGGGACTATTAATTACTAATAAAACAGAGAAAGAAGGAAAAGAAAAGGAAGAGAGAAAATGGAGAAGGAAAGATCATGAGAGATGGAGAGATAATTGCCACCCTGGGGTTCTCCTTTGGTGGGGCTGGGCTGCTGCCATCAGCCTGAGATAGCCCCAACCACCACCTTGGACAACCCATTCCAGGGTCTCACCACTCTCATGCTGAAGAACTTCCTCCTCACCTCCAATCTGAATCTCCCCACCTCCAGCTTTGCTCCATTCCCCCTAGTCCTGCCATGTTCCTAGTTCATTCATTGTAGCTCCACCTGGCCCATGCCCTTGCCACATTACAATGCATGTATGATTTCCAGGTGCCTCTGTCTGGGTTTACAGGGGTTGGCACTGAGTGACTTCACCCTCTCTTAGACTTCCACCACAGCCCCTGGACAATTTTTATCTCCATGGGCAGAGCTGACATACCAGGCAGGAACAGGTTGCCCACGGAGGTTGTGGCTGCTCCCTGCCTGGAAGTGTTCAAGGCCAGGTTGGATGTGTCTGGTAAAGTAGAACACTCAAATTCAATATGTGGGTGACTTTTAAGTAGGATATCCTCTGCTATGAGGATAGGCTGAGGGAGTTGGGGCTTTTCAGCCTGGAGAAGAACAGGCTTCCAGGAGACCTTATAGTGGCCTTCCAGTATCTGAAAGGGGCCTACAGGAGGGCTGGGGAGGGACTATTCACAAGGTCTTGTAATGACAAGATGAGGGGTAATGGGTTTAAACTGGCAGAGGGGAGATTTAAAGGGAATGTTAGGAGGAAGTTCTTTCCAGTGAGAGTGGTGAGACACTGGAAGAGGTTGCCCAGGGTGGTTGTGGCTGCTCCCTCCCTGGATGTGTTCAAGGCCAGGTTGGATGAGGCCTTGAGCAACCTGTTCTAGTGGGAGGTGTCCCTGCCATAGGCAGGTGGTTGGAACTAGATGATCTTTGAGGTCTCTTCCAACCTAAATCATTCTATGATGCTATGATTATTTCTGTAATATAAGACGCCTTTGATTTAGGAATCTAGTAGTAAGTAGTCATGAAACATGAATGTCCTAATATGACTTATTAATAATCAACTAATTTTTTCAACTATGCATTAAAAAAACATGTGCTCTCTAAAACTTTTTTTTTTACTTGCTGAGGACTTTGTGTACCTTGCTTTATACTTTAGTAATACTACTTTATAAATCAAGTCTAGTAATGCTAGGAGTTTCTATGCTTCAAGCATGAATGATGTGTTCTTCTACAAGGCTTTTCCAAGTAGAGCAGTTTTTTTTTTTTCCAAAAAGATATCTTTATTCCTAAAAACTTTAGCAAATGCAACGATGAGACTGAAAAAGTAATTTCACGAGCTAGCTTGTAGCTAACAGGACCAAACAGAGAAATGTCTCATCAGTTGACATTACCTCAAGAAGAAATAGGATTCTTAAGGTACACTTGCAACTTCTTTGCATTGCAGAAACTAATTTAGAACAAAAGATTTTAAATGGTAGGTTCAGAATTCATGCTGTGCAGACAGTTGGTCTGGCATGAGTTTGACAACAAAGTGGCCTGTTTTAGTAAAGTCATTACAAATAAATGTTAAAATTTTACTATTTTTCTTCCATTTCATCAGTGACATGATTTCGTTTTCGTTTACTCTGCTACCTTTGATGAAAGTAAAACTCTGTATTCATCTAGACTAATGAAATAAAATTTTAGTATGTTGTGTATTTTTCTGCTACAGTTTCTGTCATACTTCACGGTTCTCTTTCTATTCCCTACCAGAGAAATAAGGAAATTTGTTGTTCAGGGAGGGTGCCCGGACTGTTGTGACCCTTATGTTTGGCTGCAAACAAGAATAAAATTCTGGGGAGCACTAATACCAGTGTTACTCAGTCTTATGCATAAATACCAGTAGGAAATACTAACGGGAAGGTGGTGTTGATGTTGGTAAATTATATTTAAGCAGATTACAATTAAGAATTACTGTCATAAATTTGGATTGTGTAATTGTTTATTGGATTTGCTACTTCGTAATTATTGCAAATGAGTTTAGATGAGTGAGACACTGGACCAGGTTGCCCAGGGAGGTTGTGGCTGCTCCCTCCCTGGAGGTGTTCAAGGCCAGGCTGGATAAGGCCTTGAGCGACCTTTTCTAGGGGGAGGTGTCCCTGCTTATGGCAGGGGGTTGGAACTGGATGATCTTTGAGGTCTCTTCCAACCTAAACCATTCCATGATTCTATGGCTCTAAAGTCAAAGTCACTTTTGTTTGGTGGAGGAGTTATATTGTTCATTTTTATTTCAGCTTATTGCTTTATTTTAATATCTTTTTCTTTCTGTGCTGAAGATTTCATGGTTAAGAAGTTGATATAGTTTTACTGGTTTGTTCACCTAAATTTTGTGGTATCTTCATACCATTTTCCTGCAAGTTTTGTTTGGAATAGAGCAACCCAGCTTTGTGAGTTTTTTTCTGAGTCCTTGTCCTCCTTCTTGGCTAAAAACCTGTCAGTCCAGTGCAGATGTTTGAAGGAGCTGTCCTGTGAGTGCTTGAGTGGAAAAAAAGTCTGATTCACTTGTGAATCTGAAAGGCCAAAATTTAACTTTAATGCTTTGATCAAAAAGAGAAGAACAAGGAGGGAAAAAATAATTTACAAATATTGGCTTGATTTCATGTGAATGCCATTCAGTAAATCTTTTTACTTGTGGGTGTCAGCATGCATTTGATTAGAAATTGTGACAATGAGATTGAAGACTTATATTTGTGTAGTATTTGAAGGAAAATTTTATTTTCTTTACCACGCTGTATTTAAATTCATTTGTGTTTTCTCATACAGGTAATCTAAACATTTAAATATTTTTTTCATAGAATCAGTCAGGGTTGGAAGGGACCACAAGGATCATCTAGTTCCAACCCCCTCTGCCATGGGCAGGGACACCCTAGCCTGGATCAGGCTAGACAGAGCCTCAGCCAGCCTGGTCTTAAACACCTCCAGGGAAGTGGCCCCAACCACCCCCTAAAGAAACCCATTCCAGGGCCTCACCACTCTTGTGCCGAAGAACTTCCTCCTCACATCCAATCTGAATCTTCCCACCTCCAGCTTTGCTCCATTCCCCCTAGTCCTCTCACTACCTCAACGTCTAAAACATCCCTCCCTAGCTTTGCTATAGGTCCCCTTCAGATACTGGAAGGCCACAAGAAGGTCACCTGGGAGCCTCCTCTTCTCCAAACTGAACAGCCCCAACTCTTTCAGTCTGTCCTTATAGCAGAGGTGCTGCAGCCCTCTGAGCATCCTCGTGGCCCTTCTCTGGACACACTCCAGCATGTCCACATCCTTCTTGTAATAGGGGCTCCAGAACTGGATGCAGTACTCCAGGTGGGGTCTCACCAGGGTGGAATTTTTTCTAAATTAAAGACCTTATATGAAACTTAGAGAAATGGGCTGCCTTCTTAGGAGTTGTTTTCATAAAGTGATTTTTTTATCACTATGTTTTGTTTTCTTGGGATTTTTTTCCTCTTGCCCTTCGAGGCCCAACTGTGGTTATAAGACTCTTTAAACAAACTTTTAATTTGATGCCTTCGAAACCTTCATCTTTTCTGGATGTCCACTGAGGAATTATTTCAGTTGCTATATACATTCCAGTTGCAGCAGCACATATTTATAATCTTCCAGATAGTGTGTATTGATCTAATTTAGTTTTCAATTTGATAATTCATATATCTTCATTTTAGGTGGCTTGGTGCTTCAAAAATAGCAGAGAAATTAATTTCCTTCTGTATGCATTTGAACACACCTGTAAAGGGATATCAAGACTATAGTAATCATAGAATCATAGCATGGTTTAGGTTGGAAGGGACCTCAAAGATCATCCAGTTAAAACCCCCTACCACTTGTTGATTCATTCTTTCAGTAAAGAAGACATCAGGTGATTGATGGAGCTGTTGGCTATTTTCTTAACTTCTAAGATACACCAATAGCTTGAGGAGAGAAGATTGTATTTAAATTACTGGTTTCCTGCACATATCATTTGAGCATGCAAAAGGTGTGCAAAATGGATTAGTGTTCTTGTTTGGGACTTGAGTCATGTTTTGCATAATCTCCCAGTTTCACTAATGGATTCCAAGGTCATCTGTCTGTGTTAACACAGCAGAACCAATTCTGCAACAATATCCTTTGTTTTTGCAGTTACTGTGTGTGTAGCAACAGTAATTTATTCCATTCTTGTGAAATGCAGTTCAACCCAATTTTGAAAGTTACAGATGAAGCATTTTGCTTCCCTTGTGACTTTGGGTTGGTTTTTTTGATGTGGTGAGCCCAGTGGACTTCCAGTAATTTTAAGGCTGTTGGTGTAGTGCACCTTACTTTGTGCATGCTGTGAAAGAAAGAAGCTTGAAGGGTTGCATTCCTAGTCTCTTGAGACTCGCCAGGGGTTCTTGCTTAAGCATCTTAGCTGTGTAGTATGTACTGTAAACTCTCAGGTCTCTGAACAGCTTGCTTTTCCACCTGCCTGCTGCCATGGAATTATATGGGAGGCAAGTATTGTGCTCCAGCCAGTTTCTCTCTGTTTAAAGTTAAAAAAAAAAAAAAAATGCAGTCACTTGAAGAGAGATCAAGAAGAAAAGGCAGCAGAAAATTCTGGACAACAGGTGGAACAAAACGTTGGTCGCCTTGATAAGACAATAGTGAATTTCATGGTGTCGACTGAAGGAATGACACATTTCCACAACAGTGTATCCATGAAATCAAGCACTTCTGAGTCATTGTGTGTTCATGCTTCTCAAGACAATTATTTTGGGTTTTTTATAGACTTTTCAAGGCTGTTTTCTGCAACTGTAAAGGCTAAAAGCTTCAACTCTTCCAACTGAGAATTGGAAGTTTCCATTATCCATTTGTGTTTAGAAGAGAACTCTGGCAGTTATTGACCAGCTATGAATTTTATCTCAATTGGGTGTTACACCTCTGCTCACCACATATTCAGGAAATGTTGTTATTATTAATTAACAATTTATTAATTTGTTGGTTTATTAATTTAGATTATGATACGCGGTGTTAGTGGATCTTCAGTCTGCTTATTCATGTTACATTTAGGATGAAAGGAAATGGGCTCAAGTTGTGCCAGGGGAAGTTTAGATTGGACATTAGAAAAATAAGAGAGGGGTGAGGTGTTGAAACAGGCTGCCCAGGGAGGTGGTGGAGTCACCACCTGTGGAGGTGTGTATTTGGTTTAAGCTAGCTACCCTTGAGCCCAGAAGCCCAATAAATACTCAATCCAATTTGGAAGTAAAAAAAGGTATAAAACTTTAACAATGAATAGGAGGGGAAAGGTTTTTTTACAGAAGGTGGGGAAAAAAAGGGGAAACAGAATGCAGGGTATGGGGAATGAGGGAAAAATACAGAAGGTGGGGAAAAAAAGGGGTAACAGAATGCAGGGTATGGGGAATGAGGGAAAAATACAGAAGCTGGGAAGAAGGGGGAAAAGGGGAAACAAAACTACAAATACAACCTGTGGAAGGCAGTTGAGTCCAAAGGCTAAGATGGATGGTTTTGATGTTGGATGAAGGCAGGATGTAGGAATTTGATGGTGAAAAGCAGTTTGTCCAAGTTCCAAGTAAAAATGGTGGTGCTCCCCATGTGGTGGCAGAGAGCATGTGGTGGTCTGGCAGCAGAGAGCAGCTAAGAGTTGCTCAGGCGGTCAGGACAAGAGGAAGAGAGAGAGATGTCTCGCCCTTATTAGAGCAAAGTCCTAGCAGGAAGTGGGAGTGGGCTAACCATGACGCATGGAGAAAGGTCAGACCACATCCTTGGGAGGAGTCAGAGGGTTCCCAGGTGGGCTGAACCCTTTACAAGGTGTTCAAGAAGCATGTAGAAATGGCTCTTCAGGACATGGTTTTAGTAGTCATGGTAGTTGGGTTACGGTTGGACTCCATGATCTTGAAGGTCTTTTCTAGCCTTAGTGATTCTAATCAAGTTTGCATTTGAAGAGAGAAGTGATGCAAAGGCTTTTGCTCATGCCAATGAAATTCTTAAAATTATTTTCTTCTGTTCCAGATTTGTAGGTACTGCCGTTGTTATTCTACAGGAGTTTTAACTGCAATTCATTCTGGTAGGGTACTCCCCTGTTACTGCACTTCGGCCTCTCAGGAAAGGGAGAGTTGGCTGGAAACAAAGCTCAAGAGGTTTTCTTTGAGAAATCTTGTGGTAGTCTGTCTTTCAGGGCGTGATGTTTGTAATTTGCAAACCTAAGTTTGATAAAATGTCCCCTTCTGTGACTGCAGTTAGCAAGTTTCAACTGGCTCTTGTAGTCAATGAAAATTTGCTTCCTTTTGAAATAAAAGGAGTCTGTAGCATGACTGTAGTGGCCAGTACTGCACTGTGATTGTACAATGTAAGCTTATTCTAGTATTTCTTAAATCACAGATGGATCATCCTCATACCTCCCTGTTCTTTAAACTTGTCTCTTTTATCTTGAGAGGGTGTGATGTGACAGGTGTAATATTTGATACTAGGATGTATCAGCTGTGACAGAGAACAATCCTTCCTTGTTCTTTAATGAATACTAATGCCAGTTATCTGTCTGCATACAAAACAGCCATACAACAGAATGGACTTAGAATCATAGAATCAGTCAGGATTGGAAGAGACCACAAGGATCGTCTAAGTTCCACCCCCTCTGCCATGCCCAGGGACACCCTACCCTAAATTAGGCTAGACAGAGCCTCAGCCAGCCTGGCCTTAAACACCTCCAGGGATGTGGCCCGAAACACCTCCCTGGGCAACCCATTCCAGGGCCTCACCACTCTCATGATGAAGAACTTCCTCCTCACATCCAATCTGAATCTCCCCACCTCCAGCTTTGCTCCATTCCCCCTAGTCCTGTCACTACCTCAAAGTCTAAAACATCCCTCCCCAGCTTTTTTGTAGGCCCCCTTCAGATCCTGGAAGGCCACAATAACGCCACCTCAGAGCCTTCTCTTCTCCAAACTGCACAGCCCCAACTCTTTCAGTCTGTCCTCATAGCAGAGGTGCTGCAGCCCTCTGAGCATCCTCATCGCCCTTCTCTGGACACACTCCAGCATGTCCATATCTCTCTTGTAACAGGGGCTCCGAAACTTGACGCAGTACTCCAGGTGGGGTCTCACCAAGGCAGAGTAGGGGGGGAGAATCACCTCCCTCCACCTGCTGGCTACACTTTTCCCGATGCTTGGCTTTCTGGGCGCAAGTGCACACTACTGGCTCATGTTGAGCTTCTCATCCACCAGCACCCCTAAGTCCCTCTCCTCAGGGCTGCTCTCCAGCCAGTCACTGCCCAGCCTGGATTTGTTCTTGGCATTGCCTCGACTCAGATGCAGGACCTTGCACTTGGTCTTGTTGAACCTCATGAAGTTTTTGTGGTGGTGGTGGTGTTTGTTCTTTTGCCTCTTCTCAGAGAAAGGAAGTACTATTTAGAAAAAGGGGAAGAAAGAAAGGTGTAGTTATTAAATATCCCATAATAATAATAATACCCACTAAAGCATTTTTACCATATATCTGAGATTTTATATTTCATTGACGGTATAAGTTCTATTTTGCTGCCTGTGAAAACTAAGAGACTTTCAGGATGTACGTTTGTGCTGATGTGTTGTGCTGCTCTAGACATCATTGACCCAGCAAGTGAAAAGCTGCCTGGAATTGTAGCATGGTTGCACAGTTGAGATGAGCAAGATTTATACCCCAGAGTTTGAGTAGCTCATACATTACATGAACACCAGCACTGCTGGTGTCTGACTTTCATTTGTGGGGTTTTTTGAGCGTGGAACTACCTTTGCTGCAGTTACGAATTCAGCTGAGTACTAATTGTTGGGAAAGCTTTTGAAGCTTAACAATAATAGATGTGTTTTAGGGGCTGTGCGTGAGATACCAGTTGCCTTATTGTCTCAAGCAGGGTGTGCCATGGCCTGGCCCGACAGCCTGGTTTAAAAGAGGTGTTTTTAGTGAAAGGAGCTCCCTCTTTCCTTCTTTTAAAACTACTGCAGCAGCGCCACTGAAAGGCCAATGTGCGCTTCGCACTCTGCACGGCTGGAGGCACTGCCCCTGCCCGGCAAAGGTTGATGGGGGAACGGCAGCTTCCAGGCATCCACAGGTTTTGCAGCGGGTTCTGCGGCTCTGTTCCGCACAGCTCTCCTCACTGCACCGCTCCCTCCGCTCCACGCTGCTCTGTCAGCTTCGCACCACCTGTCCCCCAGCTCCTGCCGCTGCTCCGGATGGCTCCCTCCGCCTGTCCCACTCCACACTGCTCCGTTCCTGCTGCTGCCACAAAGGGTCCCCCTTTGCACCTGCTGCCAAAAACCTGGAACTATTCCTGTGGTAATTCTGCACCCAGAGAATAGTGATGTGTCTTCCTTTTGCTCCTTGACTACCTTTCTGCCTCTGTTTCTCCCTCCGCTTTTTCCACTCTTTTTCCTTCCCATCTTCCCTGTGCTCCAGTCCAATCTAATAAACCAAATTTAACAGCCATTTGGCATCAGTTCACCTTTATTTACTCCAAGGGAATTATCTGAATCTTAGCACAATCACCCAGTGCTGCTGACCAGGGTGGTGACATTGTGTCAGGCAGTACCTTCGTGCAAAGTCTGTGAATCTTTACTTAAATTTCAGCTACATTTGGATTACTGCTGAGGTCATAAACCACAGACAAGGAAAGCATTTGTTGACTCAGACTGTATTTGCCTTCTAATACTCTTCAGGTATTGAAGTTCAGATAGAATCTTTTTGCTGTTGAATAGAAGAATTCTGAAATGGAAGGATTATTGCTGCTGATATTCCTATGAATAGAATATCTGCTTTGCAGAAATCTTAGGTAGCTGTTTAATACTAAAAAGGACTCACTGCATTCTGTGTAAATCTTGCTGTGTCTCACAAAAATTGCTTCCAGCTTCTTGGATTTGTAGTCACGTATAAAGGAAAGAATCTAAGCTCTGTTAGTAGAGGAGTATTTTTTGCTAATTGTGCTGCTTGGTTTCCAGTCTGCTGTTTCTATCATGTTGTAAATAACAAAGGTGTGTGTGCTTTGTGATAACCTCAGACTTGCCTATAAACTCTTCAGGATTTTACTGGGAATAAATGTGTAACAGTTCCATCCTATGCAAATCAGATTAATTCAGGTTGTGCCTACATGTTAGCAGAGTGAGCCTGTATAAAAGGCCTGAACTAGCAGATTCCAATGAAATGACATGTGGACATACCTGTGATAAGTGTTTTAACCTTACACTTTGAGAAATGGGAGGTGATTCTCCCCCTCTACTCTGCCCTGGTGAGACCCCACCTGGAGTACTGCATCCAGTTTTGGAGCCACTATTAAAAGAGGGATATGGATATGCTGGAGTGTGTCCAGAGAACGGCCACGAGGATGATCAGAGGGTTAGAGCACCTCTGCTGTGAGGGCAGACTGAGGGAGTTGGGGCAGTTCAGTTTGGAGAAGAGGAGGCTCCCAGGTGACCTTATTGTGGCTTTCCAGTATCTCAAGGGGGCCTACAGAAAAGCTGGGGAAGGACTTTTTAGGCTATCAGGTAGTGAGAGGACTAGGGGGAATGAAGCAAAGCTGGAGGTGGGGAGATTCAGATTGGATGTGAGGAGGAAGTTCTTCTCCATGAGAGTGATGAGAGCCTGAAATGGGTTGACCAGGGAGGTGTTTGGGGCCACATCCCTGGAGGTGTTTGCAGCCAGGCTGGATGAGGCTGTGGGCAGCCTAATCTAGGGTAGGGTGTCCCTGGGCATGGCAAGGGGTGGGAACTGGATGATCCTTGTTGTCCCTTCCAACCCTGACTGCTTCTATGATTCTATTCTCACTGTTGCATTTTAAGCCATTGTTTCTTCTGATACCTAGACCTGACAATGTGCTACAGTAATTCTTTTACATGTGCAGCTGGGGAAGGAGGGAAGATTGTCGTGATGACTTACGAAATAATTGATCGTGCTTTTTTTCCTTCCAGAAAATGCCAGAAGCCTCAGAAGACCATAATCATTGGAAGGTCTGTTGACTTCCACTTTTTGGTAATCTGGAACATCATCGATCTGGCATGGCGCAGGGCAGTCAACAACTTGATGTGCAGGTACTCCATGATCTCCGACAACGTTTCCCTGAGATACCTGAAGGGGTGGTATCTCAGTGCATGCTTCAGGTATGGTAAAATATTTTTAAGAGTCTATGTGTTTTATCCCTGTAGTATCAAAATTCTTCTCTATAGTAGATATGGAATGTAAATTCTTATCTGGAAGACTCCTCTGCTAGCATTTTTATCCCATTTTTTTGTGTACATAAGATTTTATCATTCTTGTCTTATTTGGTGGGGAAGGGGGTGCCCCACTGACTATTTCTCCTTACCTATGTGACCTCTGACTGTATTCATATATGGTTTAAGGGAAGTAGCTAATGGGATGGCTATTGATGACAGCTGCATAAATGACATACATATGCTGGAGGAGATTTTAGCAAACAACAACTCCTTCTTCCAAGATAAGGAACTGGTTTTAGATAGGAATCTAGATTCTGTGTTCATGGCATCTGCTTGCCACAGCTCTCCAAAGATTTATTGCTTTATTTTTACTGTTTCCAGGTCAGGTGGCAGGGCTGGGGTTTTTTGTTTGTTTTCCTTTCTGTTTCTTCCTTCCGTCTTCATCTAAATTCACAAATTGAAAATGGTAGTAAATGACCACATATAATAATTTTTCAAAGTAATTTCAAAAGAAATGCAACTGTGACTTTTCAACCTGTTGAAAATTATGTTGCAAAAGGACTTTATATAGTGACAGTGTTTAAAATAGAAGTGAAACCATTATTAATTTATATTCCTTAGAATGGTGATCTTAGCACACTAAGGAAGGCAGAGGTGTGTATATTTAAATACATGCATGCTTGTTCTGTTAGGAGGTGCTGCATGTCACAAGAAGTGCCAGTCTTAAGTCACATGTGACAAAGTTAGGATGTTGATGGCCAGATGAAGTTGAACTTGAAGTGATTCGAATGCTGTTAGAGCCATTGGAATGGGCTGTCCCAGAAGGTGCTGGAGTCACCATCCCAGGAAGTGTTTAAAAAGAGACTGGATGTGGTGCCTAGTGCCATGGTTTTGTTGATTAGATGGTGTTGGGTAATAGGTTGGACTTGATGATCTTGAAGGTCTTTTCCAACCTGTTTAATTCTTTTTTTTTTTTTTTAAAGTACTATTTAAATTAACAATTGAATCATAGGTGATAGAGGCTATTGTAAGAGAACTGGGGAGGAAAAAAATTCCACAGTCTGGAATACTTCCTAGAGATTGTACTCTGGGAAAAAGCTGTCATTCATGTTTTGTATTGCCTTTTTTTTTTTTTAAACAAGAGTAAGTTGAGCTAAAATGAGAGGAGAAGGAAGAAGGGAAATTATATTCCCTGTTATACTTTTGGTTTGATTTATACATGGATAAACCTTTTTTTAGACTTGAGCCTGAAATTCTTGAAGGCGGTTGAAATCGTGTCAGAATTGTAAAGTGCTTCCTGGAGTTGCCACTCCTTTTTTAAGCACTACTTACTCTGACTTTGTTTTTAAGGCCCTAAATTCTGTACTACCGAGAGAAGCTGGTGTAAAATGTTGTGCTTTTAAACTCTCAAGAGAAATAGGCAGGTAAACAGTAAAATAAAAGTGAAAACAATAAGCAGGTAAACAGTAAGATGTCATTGCCTTTTTGTTTTGAGTTTCCAGAGCTTACAATTTTGATCTAGATTCATAGAATCCTAGAATGGTTTGGGTTGGAAGAGACCTCAAAGATCATCCAGTTCCAACCTCCCTGTGCCATAGGCAGGGACACCTCCCACTAGATCATGACGCTCAAGACCTCATCCAGCCTGGCCTTGAACACCTCCAGGGTGGGAGCAGCCACAACCTCCCCGGGCATTTGTGTTCTGTTCTCCAGCAGATGCCAAAAGTTCTAACCATTACTTTCCCCAAAACTGGGCTTGATTTTTTTTTCAGTCAAGCAGTGGAGTTGGTGCTACCACAGCATTTTGCTGGATGCGGGGTTGAGCTGTGGACTGTTTTGTATCTTAGGACATTGTAGATGTTACCTTGATCTGAGAGTTCAAGTCTGTGAAGTGCTATCCCTAGTGACGTTCAAGCTAGGCTTGGTTGCAGCTTCAGTTGAACGCAGTGGCTCTTTCTTTGCTAGTTGACAATAATAGTTTTCCATTCTTACTCCTAGAACAACAACAACCTAGATGCCTGTTGTCGAGCCCTCGCACAGGAGAGCAACAAATACTTGTACATGGAGTACCATAGCCCTGATGACACCAGAATGAATAGGAATAGCCTTTTGCACATTAATCTGGGTATTCATCCTCACACCAGCTATCATGCAGGGGATGGAGCTCAACTTAATGGTGGTCGTACACTGGTACACAGTTCAAGCGATGGACATATTGATCCACAACGCACAGCAGGTAAACAGCTGATATGCTTAGTTCAAGAACCACATTCTGCTCCCGCTGTTGTGGCAGCTTCTCCTAGTTACAATCCATTTTTCATGAATGACCAGAATAGAAATGCAGCTACTCCTCCTCCACAGCCACCTCCTCAGCCATCTTCCATACAACCAGGAATGAACACATCTGCTATGCAAGGCCCTCCTCCCACGTATATGCACATACCTCGGTACAGTACAAATCCCATTACTGTTACAGTATCACAAAACCTCCCCTCTGGACAGAGTGTACCCAGAGCTCTACAAATTCTTCCACAGATTCCAAGCAATCTTTATGGGACTCCTGGCTCTATTTATATAAGACAAACATCTCAAAGTTCTTCAGGACGACAGACTCCTCAAAATACGCAGTGGCATTCGTCGCCACAGGGCCCAGTTCCACATTATACTCCCCGTCCTCTACCTGTGTATCCACATCAACAGAACTATCAACCTTCTCAGTATTCTCCTAAACAAGCTCAGATCCCTCAGTCAGCTTTTCGATCACCGCCGGCATCCCAGTGTCCCTCTCCCTTTGGCTCTCCTCAGCATCAAGTTCAGCCTCCTCAGTTGAGTCATCAGAGTTCACATGTTTTCATGCCTCCCAGTCCTTCAACTGTCCCACCCCATCCGTATCAGCAGGCATCCCAGACTTTTCAGAAACAAGGTGGTCACTCTGTGTCGTATCTTCCTCCTTTTGCTGGACCTAGTTTATCCAAAGGTTCCATGAATAAAATAGAAATTACAGTCGAGCCACCACAAAGACCTGGGACTGCAATGAACAGAAGTCCTTCGCCAATAAGTAATCAACCATCTCAACGAAACCAGCACCCACTATATACACCCACTACTCCTCCTTCAAGCTCTCCATCAAGAGGTATGTCAGGTCAACCCAAACCTCCATTTAGTGTTAATCCAGTATATATTACCTACACTCAACCAACTGGACCTACAGGTGCACCAACACAGTCTCCTCGGGTAATGGTATCTCAGCCAAACCCAACCATTTTTAAAATCACAGTCGGGAGAGCACCGACTGAGAATCTTTTAAATTTAGTGGACCAAGAAGAGCGTTCTGCAGCACCAGAACCTATTCAGCCTATTTCTGTAATCCCAGGATCTGGAGGAGAAAAAGGAAGCCATAAGTATCAGAGGAGTTCTAGTTCTGGATCAGACGACTATGCTTACACTCAAGGTAAATGTTCCATGCTGCAAATCATATTATTGTAAAATGTGTTTTCAGCTTGATTTTTTTTTTAATACTTACTGATTAGAGAATTTTTGAACCTGTACAGAGAAGCATAGAAATCACACCAAAAATCATCTAATGAGAGAGATTGTTCTGATTTTCTAAGCAAAAATTGCCAAATTTCAGCTTAATACATAAAGAATTTCTGAGGTTCTTAAGCTTGTCATACTTTTGATGTTAGGGGAATTTCTTGAAAGAAAGAAAAGGTCAAGTGGTTATGTTCCTATACTGTGTGGGCCAGTTGGTAAATTCTGCATCCAAGAACTGTGTCAGAAATTTACATGTGGATTTCTTTTTTTTTTTTTTTTTCCATTTGCTCTGCACTTGTATAGTGTATAAAACCTAATTTCAGCAGGGAATTTCAATCAAATTTGTTTGGTTTAAACTGAAGAATATTAAGTGAAAGAGGAGTCCGAGGTAGGATTGCAGCTAAAATTAGTTTGAATGTCAACAAATCATACTTTTGCTTTGAAATGTGTTAAAACAATTACTTTGAAGAACTTAAGAGGTTCACTTCCTCCTCTGAGAGTTTTCACAAGAGGAGAAGGAGATTGGCAGACAAATTGTAGGATGTGTTCTGCTGCAAAAGGATAGAACATCTTTAGCCTTAATGCATTGTGTAAATGAAGAGTAAAGTAATATAGGTTAAAAACAACAAAGCACAACATAAAAATGGTGAAATCTAACAATTTGCTGAGAACTGTTTTTTTCCCAGAGCAATCTGCTTTATAGATTAGAAACATTTAGAATTGAGCAAATGAACTCACCTGCAAGTGTTCAGTTATTTGGGGGAATGATAGAATGATAATTAGCAGCAATTATTTAGAGATTGTGCTTTGTTCCTGAGTTTGTTTCGAAAAGAGGGAGTTTCTCTGTAGCTCCTTCTAGACATCCTTTCACTTCAGAGAGCTGAAATAGTGGTTATGATGCTGCCCTGTGTGTAGTTTCTGATTTCTTAGAATCATAGAATCAGTCAGCGTTGGAAGGGACCACAAGGACCATCTACTTCCAACTCCCCTGCCATGCCCAGGGACACCCTACCCTAGATGAGGCTGCACAGAGCCTCATCCAGCCTGGCCTTAAACACCTCCAGGGATAGGGCCCCAACCACCCCCCTGGGCAACCCATTCCAGGGCCTCACTACTCTCATGCTGAAGAACTTCCTCCTCAGGTCCAGTCTGAATCTCCCCACCTCCAGCTTTGCTCCATTCCCCCTAGTCCTCTCACTGCCTGATAGCCTAAAAAGTCCCTCCCCAGTTTTTCTGTAGGCCCCCTTCAGATACTTGAAGGCCACAATAAAGATCACCTGAGAGCTTCCTCTACTCCAAACTGAACAGCCCCAACTCTTTCAATCTGTCCTTATAGCAGAGGTGCTGCAGCCCTCTGATCATCCTCGTGGCCCTTCTCTGGACACACTCCAGCATGTCCACATTCCTCTTGTAACAGGGGCTCCAGAACTGGACTCAGTACTCCAGGTGGGGTCTCACCAGGGCAGAGTAGAGGGGGAGAATCACCTCCCTCCACTTGCTGGCCACACTTATCCTGATGCAGCCCAGGATCTGCTTGGCTTTCTGAGCTGTAAATGCACATTGCTGGCTCATGTTGAGCTTCTCCTCCACCAGCACCCCTAAGTCCCTCTCCTCAGGGCTACTCTCCAGCCAGTCCCTGCCCAGCCTGGATTTGTGCTTGGCAGTGCCTTGACCCAGATGCACTTGGCCTTGTTGATCCTCATGAGGTTGGCTTTGCCCACATCTCCAGCCCGTCCAGGTCCCTCTGGATGCCATCCCTGCCCTCCAGCCTGTCTGCTGTACCACATAGCTTGGTGTCATCAGGAAACTTGCTTTGTGTGTTTTGAGCTGTGCTGTACTTGATAGGCCCGATTAGAAACGTTATTTACAGAGAGCAAACAGGGGTAGGTCTGTGACTCCTAGGCAATGTGCTTTGTTTTCTACTGTTCCTGTTGCAGCCTCATTAAGGCTTGTCAGTTAAACAATAAAACTATAAGTAGCTTCAGATACCTGAGAAAAGCACATTTTGAAACAGAAATACTGTCTTGCCTTTGTGTCTTTGACTAGATTTGTGCATTTGGAAAACAAACCCCATAAAACTAGTTAGTATGTGCTTTGTGGAGCATCTGCTGTTGCAGCAATACCTACCACTGCTCAGACTGTATTATAGCCTTTAGCATTGCTGCACTCTGAACTCTTGACAGAAATAAATTGGACAAAATAAGTATTAGAATCATAGAATCATAGAATGGTTTAGGTTGGAAGAGACCTCCAAAGATCATCCTGTTCCAACCCCCTGCCATAGGCAGGGACATCTCCCACTAGATCAGGATACTCAAGACCTCATCCAACCTGGCCTTGAACACCTCCAGGGAGGGAGCAG